>JAJIBD010009576.1:0-61946 GCA_021461705.1 Cryptotis parvus
AACATTTTCTAAAAATATTGAATTAAAATTGACACTACTTCATATTTCCATTACTATGTCAAAACCCATTTTATACTAGAATTATATCTCCTCAAAAATAAAAAATCTGGGGGCCGGAGCGATAGCCCAGCGGTAGGGCATTTGCCTTGCACGCAGCCGGCCTGTGCCAGCCCGGGTTCAATCCCCGGCATCCCATATGGTCCCCTGAGCACCGCCAGGAGTGATTCCTGAGTGCAGAGCCAGGAGAAACCCCTGAGCATTGCCAGGTGTGACCCAAAAAAGCAAAAAATAAAATAAAATAAAATAAATAAAAATAAAAATCCAGGCCAGAGCAATAATACTGCGGGTAAGCATTTGCCTTGCACGCAGCTGATCAGGGTTCGATTCCTGGAATCCTATATGGTCCCTGACCCGCGCTAAGAGTTCTTTCTGAGTGCAGACCCAGGAGTAACCCCTGAGCACTGCCGGGTGTGACCCAAGAAGAAAAAAAAAATCCTACTCCTGAAACCACTGCAAATAAAACCACTCACTTTTTCTGGTTTTGATTCCTCTTCATTTTCATCATCAGAAGAAGGACCTGCCAAAGTTGACACTTTGCTTATTACACCAAGTCTGGCTAGTTGATCCAAAAAAATATCACCTCCTTTATCTACCAAATCCCTTATGATCTGCAAAGCCAGCAAGTGGCCATCATCATCATCCTGGGGAAGAGAGAAATGAAATTAAGTAAAAACAATAAAAATAAGTTTATCTAGGTTAAAAAAAATTTTAAAAGTAGTAATTTGTAAACTTATATGAGCTACTAAAATTGTGAAAAAGGTTGAAGTATTTTACTGGCTACCATCAAAAGCAAAGTTAAAGCAAAAGGAGTTTCAAAAAAGATGAAAAACTGACCTCTTGATCAAGGACAGTGGCAGTTATTTCCACGAGTATCGTAGGCAGATTGTGACCAACATCAGAATCACACACTTCCTTCAATAGTGCTTCAGAACAAAATGAATCATTTTTCGAATCAGAGCAAGACTTGCTTTCCCTTGAAAAAGCAATAACAAAAGAATTTTAAGTTGTGATAAAGAAGCATAAAGAGATAAAGTATACATTAATGAAATAAAAAGCATCCAAAGTTTTATACATTATACTAAAAGGTACACTTCATACTAACAGTAGTTTATATTTGAGTTTCATTTGGTTTCTATACTGATTTCACCCAAACAATTTTATTTATTTTTGGCAACATAATAAAACTTTTTTTTCCCCAGAAATTGAACCCAGGGACTCACATAAGGAAGACAAATTCTCTACCACTAACATTCTCCAGTCACTCTACACAAGCTGTCTTCAATTCTTTTTTTTTTGTGGGGCAGGGGGGTTTGGTTCTCACCTGGCAGTGCTCAGGCCCTAGCCCTATGTTCAAAGGTTGCTCCTAGCAGTGCTAAGGGACACTCAATATGGTGCCAGGGATCAAACTAGGATAGGCACCTTGCAAGGCAAATGCTTGGTTCCCTGTACCATCTCTCCAGTCCTTTTCTCCAACTTCTAAATGTACTTTCCTACTTTATATTTAACCAGTATGGCTACTTACATGCCATAACAACTACTGAGAATCAAGCAAATTAAATTACTAAGGAAAAATTAAATGGCCTAAATTGCAAATGGCATGAAATTTTGCAAACCCCAAATTATATCTATTAGTTTATTTAACCAAATTAAGCATTTTGTGCCCCTTAACAAAATTTAAGGCCTATATCCATTGCAACTATAGTCTAATATGAACAAGATACTCTAGCACTCCCCAGTCATCAAATACTACTATTTTTAATACACCAGTTTTCCCTTTGAAATTCCCCTTCATTTAGTGCTTTACTAAGAACAAAGGAATATACTCAAGTTACAGAAACTAGTTCCAATGTTATAAGAGGAAGAGTACAGGGGTTGAAGCACTAGCTACAGAAGCAGCTAACCTGGCTGACTCCTGGGCACTACATGTGGCCCCTCCAAGCATCACTGAGTACCGCCCTGGGGGCATCCCATGCACTTCCAGGTGTGGCCCAGGTTATCCCAGGAGCCGCCAGGCCTCAGTAACACGAAATCCTCGACTTTGAACCACTAGTCCAGTTGGATGAAAAATCACAAGAAGGAGCCTTACGGGGGTTCTCCTGAGCACTGCTTGGAAGACACCTCCAAAAAAAAAAAAAAAAACTTCCAGAGAATATGCTGAAGTGGAAGAGAGCAAGGTTCTGAATTCAATCCACAGCTGGGCCTGAGCAAAGAAATTCACCCGAAAAAGCACCACAAACAATACCAAACAGAGTCACACACAGATAAATTATAAAAAGGCTCATCTGGACTATGAATGCCAATTGTTTAATAATATATTTTCTAAATTCCTAACAATATCTCAGGCACCAAATTATAGTTAGCCATGAGGTTTTTTTTATAGTTTATATATTTATTTTTTCATGAATAATGAAAAAATTTAACTTATGTCCAAATTTGGATATTCAGACTATGGGTTGGTAGGATCTGTATGATTGTTAGGTGTATAAAATTAGTCAAATTCTTCAGTGGCATGGAAATTATTAACCTAGTCAGCATGTGCAAATGGGAGTATGATTTTGCAATTCAGCTTAAATTCTTCCTTCCTGATAGCATAGACCTGAATTTTCCAGGTGGGCAATGACTTCTCCCTGTTATCTCTCTCTCTCTCTTTTTTCTTTTTCAGAACTGCATGCTGAAAGTAGGTAAAGAAACAAACCTGTTATCCTCTCTATATGAGAGAGACAGAGAGAGAGAGAGGGAGGGAGAGAGAAAAAGAGAGAGAACTGCCTGCCACAGAGACAGGCTGGGGAATAGGAGGTGGAAGGAAGGCAAAAGGGCACACTGGTGGTGGGAAATCTGAACTGGTGGGGTGAGCCCCAAGCATTGCTGAAATAAATTAGCCTTTCTTCTACCACCAACAACACAGATGGTAAAAAAAAAAAAAAAAGAATCAAACCCCCAAAATTCAAAGGAGGCTTCTGATAACTATTTCTACAGCAATGTGGTCCCTGATCTCTAGCTAAAATTTATAACACTGGGAAGCTGAAGCAAGATGGCGGGCGGCAAAGTAGCAAGAGCGGGAGCTGGCAGAGGGAGGAGCTCTCTGAGCTCTGAACAGCTACAGGGCCACCAATTTCTCCTAAGGGAACGTCAGCGGCTGTGGACCTGTGAGAATGGTGATAGTACAACCCCACGGCTCTAAGCATTATGGGTGGCGGCTGAGTTTAACATGTCTGATAGGGTTCTTCAGGTCCAACTCAGCACGGCGGGGCATGAATGTTGAGGTACAGAAGCGGAGGAGGAACCCTGGGTTCCCACCCGTGGGTGTGGTGATTCCCAGTCACCATTTCCTCCCTAGACCAGCCCGCACTGCTCTCAGCATATTGTGGAGGAAAACCTTCCTGAACGTCAACTGTCTGGAGACCAAGTATGGGGGCGTGTGGTCACACATGCGGGTTCTGCTTGACTGGTGGCTGCAGCCTGAGTGCTCAAGCCCCAAAAAGGCAGCAGCCCTCACTCTGGTCCCAGTTCCTGTCAGAGGGCCACAGCAGCCACTGCAACCGGGACGCAGGGGCACTGTGCTGCCAGCTGGTCAACCAGGATCAGCCTGACCCAGGTGCCCTCAGGCTTCCCGATACCCCCAAAATCACCCCTGTGCCTGTGGTTGGTCTCCAACAACTCAGGACCAAGCTTCCTGAGAAACTAAACAGACAAAATTTCCGCATGTGGGAGCCACGGCCACAGAACACCTCTGGCTCTCCCATACAAGCTCACTTGTATCACTTGGTCTTACTTCAGAGACCCACAAATGACTGTCTGGAGATAAGAAAAGAAAAAAAAGCAAGAAAAAAGTCTCAAAGATCAGAAGCTGCAGTTGAACTCGTATGGAGCATGGCCGTACAGATGGGTTACATCAGAGGGGGCAGGTCAGCCTGGTGCTTGCCTAAGAAGAATCCCTGGGAGGCACTTGCTCCCACGCCCCAGGTTAGACTCCACCTCTTGGGATGGACCTCACTGAGATACTAGTCAGCAGAAAATTCGGGTGTGTGGGTTTTTTGACTGAAATCTTCAGGCTCTCTCAGGGTCCGGATGGGCTTACCCTCTCTCCCCAACCTCCCTGTACTTCCAGAAGTCCCAGCAGTCAAGTCCAAAACCCAAAGCCACCACCCACTTGCAAACCATAATCCACAAAAAGGAGAGTGAGGGAGAAAGCAAAGAAAGGTGCTAGAGCTGGGGATTCACCGGGCTGCCCAACAATGCTCAGAGAATACTAGGGCTGCACTGTGTGCTGTTGCAGAGCAAACCAGGGAGAGGCCACATGCAAGGCCACATCCCTGTAACTATCTTACTATCTCCCTTGAATTTATTCTACACTATCCTATTTGAGGCCATTGCTGGCAGTGATTGGGGGTTACTTGCTCAGGAGTCATATATGGTGTCAGGGATCAAACCAAGTTAACTACATGCAAAGAAAGTGCATTGACCTTGGCACAGCACTCTCTCTCTAGCTCCCAGGGGCTGGGGGGCTGAATTTTATTTTAAAGTCTGTAAAACAATAATGAGTCTTGAGAGAATAATGCTAACACGTAAAAAATAAGTCAGAAAAAAGACAATCCATGTATTACCTGTTTCTGTAAATGTTTTTTGGGGAGTGGGGGGAGCACATACTCAGCAATGCTCAGGGCCTAATACTGAGTCTGAGCATAGGGATCACCCCTGGCAGGACCATATGGGGTGCTAGGGATTGAACCCAGTTCAGCAACATGCAAGCCAAGCACCGTGCCTGCTGTACTATTTTTCTCCAGCCCTGATAGAAGTGTAATTTTTTTTCTTTTTGGGTCACACCCTTCCATGCTCAGGGGGTTACTCCTGGCTCTGCACTCAGGAATTACTCCTGGCAGTGCTCAGGGACTGTATGGGATGCTGGGGATCGAACCCGGGTCGGCCGCATGCAAGGCAAACACCCTCCCCCGCTATGCTATCGCTCCGCCCCCTTTTTTTTTACTTCTATAGTAATTTTATTTTTCTTTTTTTTTTTTTTTTTTTTTTCTTTCTTTCTTTTTTTTAATTTTTTTTCATTAAATATTTTATTATACCACCGTGAGATATAAAATTACAACGCTGTTCGTGTTTAGAGGTTTTGGTCACATAGTGTTCCAGCACCCCGCCCTCCACCAGTGCCTATTTCCCACCACCAATGTCCCAATTCCCTTTTCCCTCCCATAGCCTGCCTAAATGGCAGGCTATTTCTTTTCTCTCTCCCTCTCTCTCTTTTCCTTCTCTTACACATTGTGGGTTGCACTACATACATTTAAAAGCCATCATGTGCATTTTTTTTTGCCTGGATTTAATGCTCAGTTCTAGGATGGTATTAGCCCTTTCGACATTTATTCACACATGTTCCCTTCCCTGTCTTACCTAACCTCTGACTCCCACACATTTGCAGTAATTTCCACTTTTGGTAAGACCACCTGATATATTTATGTCATGCAAATAAATGCAGTCATTCTATATCTCTCTCTTTCCTTCTAATTTCACTCAATATGATCCTTTCCATGTCTATCCATTTACAGGCAAATTTCATAACTTCATTTTCCTAACAGCTGCATAGTATTCCATTGTGTAGATGTACCACAGTTTCTTTATCCAGTCATCAGTTCTCAGGCATATTGGTTGTTTCCAGGTTCTGGCTATTGTGAATAGTGCTGCTATGAAAATAAAAGTGCGGATTGTGATTCCGCTGTGTGTTTTTGGCTTCCCAGGGTATATTCCCAGGAGTGGTATGGTTGGTTCAAAAGGGAGCTCAATTTCTAGTCTTTGGAGGAATGTCCATATTGTTTTCCAGAAAGGTTGTACAAGTCGACATTCCCACCAACAATGTATGAGAGTCCCCTTTTCCCCGCATCCACACCAGCACTTGTTGCTTTTACCCTTGTGGATATGTGCCAGTCTCTGTGGTGTGAGATGATATCTCATTGTTGTTTTGATTTGCATCTCTCTGATGATTAGTGATGTTGAGCATTTTTTCATATGCCTTTTGGCCATTCGAATTTCTTCCTTGTCAAATTTTCTGTTCATCTCTTCTCCCCATTTTTTAAATGGGGTTGGCTGTTTTCTTCTTATATAGCTGTACCAGTGCCCTGTACCAGTGCCTGATATTTCCTGGATATTAACCCCTTATCAGATGGGTACTGGGTGAATATTCTTTCCCATTCTGTGGACTGTCTTTCTATCTTGGTCACTGTTTCTTTCGAGGTACAGAAGCTCTTTAGTTTCATGTAATCCCATATGTTTATCTTTTCTTTTAGTTGCTTTGTTAATGGTGTTTCACCTTTGAAGATGTCTTTAGCTTCAATGTCGTGGAGGGGTTTTTCCTATATTTTCTTCAATGTACTTTATGGATTCAGGTCTGATATTGAGATATTTAATCCATTTTGATCTGATTTTTGTGCAAGGTGTTAGACACAGATCCAAATTCATTTTTTACATGTAGCTGTCCAGTTTTCCCAGCACCACTTGTTGAAGAGGCTTTCCTTACTCCAGTTTGGACTCTTTGCACCTTTATCAAAGATTAACTGATCAAGTCTTTGAGGGTGGGTTTCAGAATACTCAACCCTATTCCATAGGCCCACAGGTCTGTTTTTATTCCAATACCACACTTTTTTAATTATTGCTGCTTTGTAGTACAGTTTGAGGTTGGGAAAAGTGATGCCTCCCATCTTCTTTTTCCCAAGGATTGCTTTAGCTATCCGCTGGGGGTTTATTATTCCATATGAATTTCAGGAGTTTTTGGTCAATTTCTTTAAAGAATGTCATGGGTATCCTTATAGGGACCGCATTGAATCTGTAGAAAGCTCTAGGCAGTATTACCATTTTGACAATGTTAATTATCCCCATCCATGAGCAGGGAATGTGTTTCCATTTCCTCGTGTCCTCTTTTATTTCTTGAAGCAGTGAATTGTAGTTCTTTGTATAGGTCCTTTACACACTTGGTTAAGCTGATTCCTAGGTATTTGATTTTCTGTGGCACAATTGTGAATGGAATCGATTTCTTAATATCCCTTTGTTCTCTTTCGTTATTTGTATATAGGAAAGCCCCGACTTTTGGGTATTGATTTTGTACCCTGCCACTCTACTATACATATCTATTGTTTCTAGCAGTTCTTGGGTCGAGAGTTTAGGGCTCTCTAAGTATCATATCATGTCATCTGCAAATAATGATAGCTGGATTTCTTCCTTGCCTATCTGGATGCCCTTAATGTCCTTTTTCTTCTCTGATTGCTATGGTGAGTACTTCCAGTACTATATTGAATAAAAGAGGTGAGAGAGGGCAACCTTGTCGTGTTCCTGATCTTAAGGGAAAGGCTTTCAATTTTTCCCCCATTGAGAATGATACTCGCCATGGGCTTTTGGTAAATGTCCAGCGACCCCCTTTTTTTTTGAATAAACAATCCAAACTCAGAATTGTAAAGTAGTTGTCATGGGATAGTGAAAGGACATCAATATTCAGAAACAGGGTAAGATTATTTCATGTAAAATGAAACTACCAGTAATGACAACTACCAGGGAGACAGCTCAAAGATCAGCAAAGTACAACCTGAATTTGAATCCAATTCAAACTCAGAACCAGGCTTGAATCCTGGCACCACAGGGTTCTCCGAGCACGGCTAGGTGTAGCCTGGTGGCCCCTAATATTACAGAATGCTGAACAGCTCTGCAACTTAGTATTGTACTTCTTGGCCCAGATGGCCAAGTATTGCCCAGAGGAAGCCTCAGGCAGGCCCAGAGGACTACATGTGTAACCCTCTCCTCTGAAATGAATGAAGAGTACAGGAGAGTGTTCAAAGGGACCCTGCATGCACAAGGCCCTGGGTATGGTCCCAGGTACCACATGGCCAAGTGTAGTCCTGGGGGCCCCCAGCATTGCTGGCCTAAGCAGTACCATATCACTGACCCTGATCAGTGAGCTGTGTGATCCCGTTGTTCAAATATAACTGGGGAGTTGGTCTAGGTTTCCTGAAGGCTACTTGGGACCCTGGACCTAGCCCCTATCCCCTAGGAAAACTATGGTTTAGGAAATCCTTATAGCATATAGGGGGTTTTTTTGGTAGATTTCAAGTGCCCTAAATACCAGTATTATGATTTGACATTAAAGTGCAAGCAATCTGCTTTAAATACAAGAAGAGTGGCAATAATTCATTGTGAACTTTTAAGAACCTGGATTTTATTCTTCCCTCAATAGCTACAGAGGTGTAAGTGTTAGTGGGCCATTAAAAAAAAAAAAGAGTCATTATCTTAAATGAGCAAGTTCAATTCTGAACAGGATAATTTTGTCTAAAATTTTTAGGATAGCTGTGGTACCAAGTAAAAGATCTTAAGATATATTTGAAGTAGAACAGTTTCTTGATAACGGCATTAGAAAATTATAAAGCAGTCACAATAAAACAGATTTCCCTACTGGATTGTTATTTCCTATTGTTGTTTTAAATGACCGAAGACTCAGAAAATAATTTTCTTCCACGCTTATTTCCCAGGAAATAATAATAGTGACACAATTAACTACGGCAAAAAATAAAATATATTTATGTGTGTGTGTATATATAGATTATATATATATATATTTTGCTTTTTGGGTCACACCAGCAATGCTTAGGGGTTACTCCTGGCTCTGCACTCAGGAATTACTCCTGGCGATGCTCGGGGACCATATGGGATGCCGGGGATCAAACCTGGGTTGGCCGCCTTCAAAGCAAAGGCCCTTCCCCGCTGGACTATCACTCTGGCCCCTATTTCTGACTCTGAAGTAATCTCAAAGTGGGTCCAAATGCCAGTGCTGCCATGAGTAAGATTATTTAAGTACTTTATCTCAATTGGTTTATCATTTAGATGGAAATAATTACATCTGACATGCCGTTTCAATATTAAATCCTAATGTCATTTAGAAGAGACTAACATATTTCCTACTAATTACAAATAAAGGCAGAATTAAGTAAGAAATTTGGCATACTTAATCTCTCTACCTCTACCCTCATTTAGTGAGTTGCCAATCCCTACATGGCCCATCTATTAAAATTTATTCCCACCAATCAGTCCCCTAGCAAGTCACTGAAGTTGATATTGCAAAGAGTCAGTAAGCAATCTTCATTCTTGCTCTCCTTCAGTTTTTTTTCTACCCAGCTGCCAAATGATTTTTTTTTTTTTTTTTTTGGCTTTTTTGGGTCACACCCGGCAATGCTCAGGGGTTTCTCCTGGCTCTGCACACTCCTGGCGGTGCTCTGGGACCTTATGGGATGCCGGGGATCGAACCCAGGCCGGCACAGGCCAGCCGCGTGCAAGGCAAACAAACACCCTACCCACTGGACTATCGCTACAGCCCTGCCAAATGATTTTAAAACAAAAGTTGACTGCCAAATTCTATTATAAATCTTTAATAATCCTTCTTTAACTGTAAAGTACACACTCAATATCACGGACCAAAAAGGCCTTCAAACAAACACAAGAGATTGAGCCCTGTCCGAATTTTTTTCCCTCAAATGTATTTTTTTCCCCTTTTTGGGTCACACCTGGCTATGCTCAAGGGTTACTCTTGGCTCTGCTGTCAGGAATGACTCCTGCTGGTGCTCGGGGGACCTATGTGGGATGCTGGGAATCAAACCCATTGGCCGCATGCAAGCCAAGCACTCTACCCATTATCCTATCATTCCGGTCCCTTGGATGCATTTTTTTAAAATCTATTGATGCTGAGGCCCAAGAAAGGCTCAGAAGTAAAGCACCTGACTACTATGAAGCCCTCAATTTGGCCCAGGTACAATACAGCTCAGTTACTTTGGATTCCTAACACCTCAATGGATCTCTAGTACCTGCAAGTACTGCCCATAAGACATGCCCAGCAAGTTTGTATGCAAGCACCGCTAAAGTATGCAATTCTATGGCCAAATGTGTAAACACCACAATCAGATACAGTGACATAAAATGTCTCTAATTTGCTAGATCAACTAGTGTTAACTTGTCTGTATAGCTAGAACTCTGATTATGTATATGGTATCTCACTTACTCTACAGTCACTTATCTTCCTCCATAGCTCGTAAGGGCAATCAGCTGGAGAACAGTCTGACTTGTTTACGTAATTCCCCACAGTGACCACTTCATACCGATCATTAAAAAGCCATCAAAAAGCTGAGAATCATGTATTTACTGGGCTTATCAAAAAAAAAAAATTTGGACCATATCCAGTCATGCTAGGGCTTACTCCTGCCTTTCTCTCTGCAGGGCAAGCGCCCTGCCACTGCACTGTCTCTACAGTTCCAGGCACTTATCAAAACTCCTATAATGAACGGCTCCTATATAGAGCTGTTCACAGAGCTAGAAAAACTCTAAAATCTAGTCCTTGGAATATTTTGGAGGGATGAGGGTCTGGGACCATACACAGCAGGGTTTGGAGAACCCTCTACGGGGTACTGGGGATTAAACCAGGGTCACACACGCAAGACCAGCACCTTAGGGACTGCGCCATCTCCCAGGGCCCTAGTCTCTGTAATTTTTTATTTTTTTTATTTTTATTATTTTTTGCTTTTTGGGTCACATCCAGCAATGCTCAGGGGTTACTCCTGGCTCAGCACTCAGAAATTACTCCTGGCGGTGCTTGGGGGACCATATGGGATGCCGGGGATCGAACCCAGGCGGCATGGGCCGGCCACGTGAAAGGCAAGTGCCCTACCCGCTGGGCTATCGCCCCGGCCCCCATCTCTGTAATTTTTTAAATGACACCTCCTAACTCAGATCATCAGAATTGATAATAATTTCAAATCTTTTCTTGCTGATTCAACGTTTTTATTATCAAAGCCTTAAATCATTCTTAAAAACAAATAAATTGGCATACTTTTCCCACTAAATACAAATAATATAAATAACTACCTTATTGAAGGCAGCATAGTTTGCTGAAATGTTTGTGCAAACACTGGCAATAACCTTTTCAAGTATATGGGTGCCATTTCTGGATCTCCTTTTGGTTCATTACATTCTTCTTCATCTTTGTTTGTATCTTTCTTTTTTCTTATCATCACCTTTATTAACTGGACACATCCAATCACCTGTAAGCAAATATGGCTCAATAAAATATTTTTTCTAGAAACTTTTCTTACAAGGTAAAAAGTACTAAGAAGTACATCACTTCTAACTACAATTATCCCTAATTAACAATGATCAAACTGAATTAAGATGTTTTAGCAAAGGTGATTATAAGTATCCTAAAAAGCATCAGTACTTTAAAATACATATTAAAGAGATTTTTTTTTTTTTTGGTTTGTTTTTTGCTTTTTTGGGTCACACTCAGCTGTGCTCAGGAGTTACTCCTGGCTCTTTGCTCAGGAATTACTCCTAGAAGTGCTCAAGGATCATATATGGGATGCCGGGATCAAACCCGGGTGTGCCACATGCAAGGCAAACGCCCAACCTGCTGTGCTATCGCTCCAGTCCCAAAGAGATATTTTTTATTTATTTTACTTATTCAACCAGTTTTTTTTCTCCAAGAGGCTCTGCATTTATCTATTATGTTAAAACTTCTATGAAAATTTGGTCAAAATAACTCATATTCATACTACACAACTGTTCTTTATGTTAGTTTCATATTCAGAAGATTTTCATCACTTGGGTAGGCAGTCTTAAGGAAAACAGAATGCTGCTAATGGCTTATTAAAATGAAGGGCATACATATTTATCTGACTTCACAGGGAAAGCTCATTGATGTAACTACTTCTATGAAATTCAAGTTGCAAAGGAGTGAAAGCAGACTCAAGAGAAAGCTGACATAGCTCACCCGGAGACTGAAGAATAGCTACTACTTCACTATGGCCCCTTTCCCGGGCTTTATCTAATGGCGTTTTCCCATCTTCATCTCTCAGATCTGGATTTGCACCATGCCGCAGAAGAGTCTTAAAAAAATAAAAGCAATTACTTTGGGGACAACAATTAACAATTAATACCGATTTCTTCATTATGCAATTGTGCAACCGTAAAGACAGAACTAGAGATCACCCACAACTTACAATGGAGTTAATGGCCCACTAAGTGCAATTTAACTGAAACTACCTTAAATCAAAAAACTAGCAAGGGCAGGAGCGACGCACAGTAGGTAAGGCATCTGCCTTGCATGCAGCCAACCCGGTTCAATCGCCAACATCCCATATGGTTTCCCGAGCACTGCCAGGAGTAATTCCTGAGCAAAAAGCCAGGAGTAACCTCTGAGCATCGCCAGGTGTGACCCCCAAAAAAAAAACAAACCACTAGCAATGCAGAATTCTGCAGATTTCAGCAGTTTCCCTTGGTGATTGAATGCCTGACTAGGAGCTGTAGTTCACAAGAATATGTATCATTCTAAAGAAAAAGACCAAAATTCAAAATTTCAAGTATAGTTTCTACTGAATACATAACTTTACACCATCATGATATTGAAACATTGTTAAAACATTCTTTTTTTTTGGCTTTTTTTTGGTCACACCCGGCAATGCTCAGGGGTTATTCCTGGCTCTGCAATCAGGAATCACTCCTGGCGGTGCTCGGGGGACCATATGGGATGCCGGGATCGAGCCCAGGCCGGCACAGGCCAGCTGGCGCGCAAGGCAAACGCCCTACCCGCTGGGCTATCGCTCCGCCCCCTGTTAAAACATTCTAAATCAGAAATTATTGTTCTAAGCAAAGTGCCAATCTCTGCCACTGCAAACAGTGATGAGTCATGTAATTAAGTGGCGGCGGTCCCTCTCTGAGACGTGAAGCTTTGTATGGGTTTGATCCCTGGCACCACAAAGGGGAAAATGACCTATTTACACTTTGAAAGTCTTAAAAGATCAATTTCACCTGCTTATTTAAGAACAACTGAAATTAAAGTATTTCATATGTTATCTCCATCAACCTTCCAATTTCTTTCTCTGGAGTGCACAGGGATGGGCTTTTGTACCACACTCAAGGGTTCCCTATGGCTCAGGGATTACTCCTCGCAGTTTCAATGGACCATGTGGTGCCACGGACCTAAACTATCCAGTCCCAAATTTCTTTAACATAGGTACTAGAATTCAGTTTGTGATATAGTAATAAACGTCTTTCTCTATATATTGCCAATTACCAAATTAAATCAATCTTTCTAGAATGAAGGACAAACTTTAAGTTTTATTTGTGTGAGAGGACGTCTGGGGCCACACCAGCACTGCTCCTAAAACATACAGTTCAGGAATTACTAATGGCAGGGATCAAGCCAAAGACCGCAGCATGCAAGGCAGGTACCTTAAAGCCATTTACTCAGGGATCACTACTGACAGGGTGGGGAGACCATCTGGGTGTCGGGATTGAACCCAAGTCAGATAAAGCAAGTGCCTTATCTGCTCTACTCTCTCTCCAGCCCCCACATAATTCCATCTTTAGTAGGCAGTAGACTCTCCTCCAAATTGCAGCTCTTTTATTTATATTTGTTTGGTTAGTGGGGGTTTTTGGGCTACACCAGGTAGTCCCAGGGGCTATTGCTGGTTCCATGCCTGCCTGCTGGTCACTTTCAGAGGTTCTTGCAGAACCATGCAATGCCAAGAATTCAACCCAGGGGTTAGAAAGACAGTACAGCAGGTAAGGCGCCTGTCTTGCACATGGCCAACCCAAGTTTCATCCCTGCACCCCATATGGTCCTCAGAGCACCACCACAAGTAACTCCTGAGGTGTAACCTGTGAGCAGCACCGGGTGCGGCCCAAAAAACAAAACACAAAACCAAAAAGAAAAGAATTAAACCCAGCCCCATGCAGTCAGAGCATGAGCCCCAGTGCGGTGAGCTAGCTCTCTGTTAAGTTCTTTAGACAGAGAACACATTTTCCATACAAGTCCTGGAGTCGTAAATATCTGAACCACATCATGGGGTATGAAATACATCTAACAAATAAACAAATTAGGGGCCAGGAGCGATGGCCCAGCAGGTAGGGTGTTTGCCTTGCAGCCGGCCTGCACCGCCCGGGTTCGATCCCTGGCATCCCATATGGTCCCCTGAGCACTGCCAGGAGTAATTCCTGAGTGCAGAGCCAAGAGTAACCCCTGAGCGTTGCCGGGTGTGACCCAAAAACCAAAAATTAATTAATTAATCAATAATAATTATATATATATATAATTATTATTAATTAATAATATATATATATATATATATATATATATATATCAAGGAAGTTTTGTGGTACTGGCTAAAAACTCCAAACTGCTGGTGTTTAAATAATAATTTGAGTTATCAAAGATTATGAGACAATTAAATTTCATTAAGAAAAAAAAACAGTGCGGGGCCAGAGTAACAGTACAGTGGGAAGGGTGCTTGCCTTGAATGCACTAGCACCCAGAGAGAGAACAGAGAAGAGAGAAAAGTAAGAAAGTGCCTGCTACAGAGGCTTCTGGGGGAATGGGGAGGGAATCTGGGAACACTGGTGGTGGGAAATGGGCACTGGTGAAGCGATGGGTGATGGAACACTGGATGACTGAAACCCAATCATGAACAGCTTTGAAATTGTACATCTCACGGTGGTATAATAGAATTTTAAAAATTAATTAATTAAATTGTGCCGCCCGCACGGCAGAGCGTGGAAAGCTACCCGTGTCGTATTTGATATGTCAAATACCAGTAACAATTATAGATCTCATTCCCATGACCTGATGGAATGGTTTGAGGCTCTTTATGTTCCTGGTGCAAGCAGATGCTCTTGGGCTACACTATCATGTGACAGGATGTATGGAGATGTTACTGGAGCCTGCTCGAGCAAATCGATGATGAACGGAAAACAAGTGACACAATTGATACAAGTGAAGTGAATTAATTAATTTAAAAAAGAATGACATTTTACATCATTGGGATTGGGAACACGAAATGTAAATAATAAACAATTAGTAATTTTAAAACTTTGTATTTTACCTTTGCTACTTGAGGTCTTCCAAAACATGCAGCATAATGTAATGATGATGATCTCTGACCCCTATTAACATCAGCACCTCTTTCACACAGAAATTCTACCTGTAAAATGAAGAAGAATCATAAAAGTGACTCAAAGGAACAATCTATCTTTGAGTCAAAAAGACTAGCTTTTATTTATCTTACCATTTCCCTGAGTTCCAAAAAGCAGAGGCCCAGTTTAATAGAGTCTGACCCACATCATCCATAAAATTTACTTCAAAGGCTGGAAGTTTAAAGGAAAAATAAAAATGTTTAAAGCCAATATAATAATACTGACATTTTCTAAAGCTGAAACCTTTTGTTGTTGTTGTTGTTGTTGTTGTTTCTTGTCCACAACCAGCCATGCTCAGTGATTACCCCTGGCAGTGTTCAAGAGACCGTATGGGAATCAAACCCAAGTGGGCCACATGCAAGGCAAGCGCCTTACCCACTGCACTACCACTCTGGCCCCAAGCCGAAACCTTTTTAAACAACTGCGATGGGATGGAGGCTATGGCTCAAAGGAGCAGCACGCAGGCTGTATATGGAGAGCAGCAGGCTCAATCTGGCACAAGTTGCCCCAGCACCTAAGGCATGCCCCTCCAGAAATAGCCATGGAAACCCTAAACATTCAGGTCAATGATAATGCAGTAAGTAATCACGACTCTGTATGTCAAAACAATCAACATTAATTTACTGCAACCATGTTAACTAAACTCTAACTTAAAAATAAATTTAATAAAAGTAGTAAATGATCAGCCAACATAAGACCTGGTTTTTTAAAAAAAATTATTCAAAATGCAAACCACTGAAGATTCACGTGAAGAAATACATAATACAACGATGTCAGGGTACTAGTTGTCTCATGTCCTAACTGTGGAAAAGAAATTCATCCACATCTACAGTCAATAGAACACAAAAGACAAGTCTGGTGACCCAAAAGCATCTTTTTACAATTTGTATTTATTCATCACCTGATGAACGCATGTAAAAAAATACTATATATTCCTGTAATCCACTTATGTAGATTTCCATCAGTCCTGACAAAATAACAGCCCTAAAAATGAATACATTGTTCATCTTAGGATCAGCATAATCACCTTCTAGTGATGAAACAGGTAAATTTCATTTACTCATTTAATGAGACTCTAGTGTGACCTTGGAACAAACTTGACATTTCTACATGGCGGAAGGGAAGGAGGTGGTCATTTTGTTTCCAGGCATTTGTTTAAAACATTGCCTGAGTTAGAGAAATTAGAAATGCCTATGTAATTCCTTATCTCATAGTTTTCTTTTTATATTTTAAAAAATATTTTCCAACCTCCTGTATCAATTGCATCTATAAGTGCATCAGTATCTTTACTTCGAATACAGTCTATTAGCTGCCGGTGGGCGCTCCCCAGAACTATCCAGTCTTCGGAGTCCTGGGATTCGGCCTGTAGATCCAGCACTAGACTTTGGCAAAGCCTTCCGTCCTTCAAATAATAGCACCAAAAGAAGATCAACCAAGCGCATGGTATCAAGCACACATCTTTCATCACCCTGCAATGCACTTTCAATTGAATCTGGAAGCTCAGATCTAAGGAGATCCTAGAAACACAACAGAAGGGAAAAAAAACAACTTAATATACTTGAATTATACAAAATGGTTTTTTTATTGAAAGATTTTTAAAAACTCAGATTTAAAAACCACTCACGTGCGTTACCACTGGAGAGCCTCTGCAAAGAGTGGAGAGCAGACTTACAATTGTTGACACTTGGTTACTCAGTTTAGAATCTGCAGCTGTGGGAGGCGCACCAGTGGTGCTACGACTTGGTTTGCAAGCTGACGATGGGCCTGATACAGTACCGCCAGCAGCAGCCATTCGAGACAAAAGCTCCTCAGTTAGTCCATGCTTGGCCAATGGAGCAGGATCAACACCACGACGGGTAAAGCGGTCGGCTAGTGATGCAAAGCAGCGGAGAGCTCCATCTGAAACCTAATGATGTAAAGGGTGTGTATAGGGATAATGCACATAGCGAAGGAATTGTATTTCAATACTAAGACCACAAAGAAAGAGCAGCCACAAACAGACAAGGCATACGATGTTGAAACTTGACCCCTGGCTCCACGTTCTGCTAACTCTGAGCCGAGGATGTTAGTTAACTGTAAGTTCCCTTATCTGTAAATGGAGATAATAATGGCACCTATAATTCACGGTCGGACCTTAAATGAGACAGATAACTTAGATTTAAAATAAAAGCTCAATATTTATTACTATGTGTAATCTTTAACACACTCATCTTCAATATCAACTAAAAATATTTTACAACTGAATGACGAAAGAGCATTGAAAGTAGTATTATAAAGTGTGCTAATTCACCAAAAGTTTACATATATAAGATCTTTTAGGTCAACAAAATTGTGCTGAGCCAACAAATTTTCACTCAGTATAATCATACCATTAAAAACTGTATTGCGGGAGGCTAGGCGATAGTCCAGCGGGTAGGGCGTTTGCCTTGCACACAGCCGCCCATGCCAGCCCCGGCATCCCATATGGTCCCAGTACCGCCAGGGAGTAATTCCTGAGTGCAGAGCCAGGAGAAGCCCCTGAACATTGCGGGTGTGACCCAAAAAGGAAAAAAAAAACTGTATTGTGCGGGGCCGGAGGCGATAGTCCAGCAGGTAGGGCGTTTGCCTTGCGTGGCCAACCCAGGTTCGATCCCGGCATCCCATATGGTCCCCGAGCACCGCCAGGAGTGATTCCTGAGTGCAGAGCCAGGAGTAACCCCTGAGCACTGCCGGGTAAGACCCAAAAAGCAAAAAAAAAAAAAAAAAAAAGTTAACATTTCACTGCCAAAACTGCTAATACTGATGTGAAGAGAAAGAGAGAAAATGGAAGCATACCTCAACTTCATCAGGTGAAAAAAAATTAAATTTTATGATTTATTAAAGGGAACATTGTAGAGCCGCTTTTTTTTGCAGGGGGCATGGGGCTATAACCCAAGGCCTCATGTTGTACAACAGGCTCTCTGCTACTGAGCTATATCCCTGAACCCCTAAACCCCTAAAATAATTTTGGAAAGTAACATATTTCAGAGCACTTTTTAATACAATAGCAATTTATTTACCTGATGATCTTCATGTTTTAATAAACTAGATAAAGATTCTACACAAATTTCTAAAGAAGAGTCTTGTGGTTCCATTTTGCCGCAGAGTCTTGATACCACTGCCATGGCTGAGTGCAAAGTGTCTTTGTGAACCAGGTGCCCGCTGTCCCGAATGAAGGTAAGCACGCAGTTCAAACCACCAGCCTCGAATACTGCTCCTGACTCGCGCGTGCATATCAGTTCTAAGACCTGCAATGGTAAAGCGAAATTAACAAAACAATACTGGAGGTACAATTTTCATGTTCTATAATCTCAGAAAACACAATGCCTCTTCCAAATTTCTAGTAGGCATATTTTTAAAGTAATGCAAAATCAAATATATCAATTTTTATATGGCTTTATTTAGCCCAATACTATTGACAGACTTCACTTTATGCTCTTAGCCTTCAAAATTCCATGTATCTCTATGGGAAGGGAGGGAGTCAGGGGCCACACTCAGAGTGATCAGGTGTGACACCCAGTGGTGCTCAGAACCATATTCAGGCATCAAAGCGGAGTCACCTCCTGCGAGGCAAGCACCTTAACCGCTATACCATCTCTCCAGCCCCTTCGGATATGCTTTATCATTATGACACATTTTTGTCTGGGAAGTCAACATTTAAAGTGTTTAATAGTCATATGTGGCACTCATACTGGACATCGCAAATTAAAAAAGCTAAGAAATTCTGCTAAAATTCTAAGCATAAAAAATAAATTTAGGGGCTGGAGCGATAGTCCAGCGGGCGTTTGCCTTGAACGCGGTCGGCCCATGCCTGCCCGGATTCAATCCCGGCATCCCATGTGGTCCCCCGAGCACCACCAGGAGTAATTTCTGAGTGCAGAGTCAGGAGAAACCCCGAGCATTGCCAGGTGTGACCCAAAAAAGCAAAAAAAAAAAAAAAAAAAAAAAAAATTAAAAAAATGCTTTGACATAAATATCTATATCTATCTAGATGATACCAATATCATATACATATATATATAGATACCAATATGATACCAATATCCAAGGTCAGGAAAAACATGGATCAAGAGGTTTTGTCAAATGTGGAATCTACCACAAACGTGTGGGAGTCAGAGGTTAGGTAAGACAGAGAAGGGAACAGTGTACTAATAATTGTCGAAAGTGATAATACCAGCCTAGAACTGAGCATTGAATACAGGCAAAAAGATACATATGATAACCTCTAAATGTATGTATTGCAATCCACAATGTGTAAGAGAAGGGAGAGAGAGAGAAAGAGAGAGAGACAGAGAGACAAAGAGATTAAAAAAACCCGCTGTAGAGGCAGGCTGGGGGGGGGGGGGGGGGGGGAATCAGGGACATTGGTGGTAGGAAATAGGCACTAGTGGAGGGATGGGTGCTGGAACACTGTATGACCGAAACCCAAACATTAACATTTTTTTGTATCTTTGTAATTGTATATCTCACAGTGGTATAATAAAATATTTTTTTAAAATAACAAAATAAAAAAAAATAAAAAATGCCTAGTTACAGGGGGGCCAGAGTGATAGCACAGCAGGGAAGACATCTGCCTTGCACGCGGCCAACCTGGGTTTGATCCCCGGCATCCCATATGTGCCCACAGCACTGCCAGAAGTAATTCCTGAGTGCAGAGCCAGGAGTAACCTCTGAGTATTGCTGGGTGTGACACAAAAAGTAAAATAAAATAAAATAAAATAAAAATAAAAAAGTGATGCATATAAAGATATATCTTTAATTACCTCGTTACCCTATAAATACCAAGAACATTAACCATTTATTTGTTTGCGCTTTGGTTTTCTCACCATCCCCAGAGGTACTCAAAGCTTACTCCTGGCTCTGTGCTCAAGAAGCACTACTGGTAGGGTTTGAACCTTATCCCTTTCTCTCTGGTCCTAAAAATACCCCAAAGTTAAAAATCACTTTTATTCTCCAACTCATGTTGTATTTATGGTATTCAATGCAAAAGTAAAGTTAATGGCCCAGAGATGGACCTCAAGGGGCAGAGCACAGACCTTGCACATGGTAAGCCCAGGGTTCAATCCCTTGCACAGGACATTAAGGCCACCCTGAGTACCACCAACTGTGACCTCCAAATACTATCAACAGTAAAAAGAATCAAAGAGTTAGATATGCAAATTTAAGACTATTCTATGAGAAAAAAAGATATTTTTAAGCAGGGAAATACTGTATTTCCAATGAGTAACTTTAAGACATCAGGGACAGAAGACAGTACAGCATGCAGGGACCTGGCCTTGCACACGGCAAACCCAGGTTCTATCTTCAGCACTCTGCAAGTTCCCTGAGCCCCACTAGTAGTGATGCCCGAGCTCAGAACCAGACCAAGCTCTCCCTTAGCACTACCCTCCCGCCCCTACAAAACTCAACAAATGAAAAGACAGAGGCTATAGGGAAAGTATAGAAGGAATTATATTCAATCATTAGTATTCAAAAGGGTAAGACTTAGCTATAGCAGAGCAAGAGGCATAAACCAAAGTAAGACTTGTCATTAATTAAATGAATATAAGAAAGGAAATAAAACACTCATTTGGGATCAGGAGATAGTTTGGTGTTAGAGCACATGGTTAGCTGAGTTAATTCTTATCGATACATGATCCCTAAAACACAGAGTTGAGCGAAGCCCTGGAGGTCCGAGGACAACAGTCGCCTGAGTATCCCAGGTACTGCTGGACCAGAGTCAGCCGAATCCTATCCTCAGGCCCATATTCGAAGAGCTCGTCTGGTTAGCAACAAATTACCTCCTGGGCACCATTTGAGAGCCATCAGCCCCTCAAAATCATTCACTTTTGTCTTGAATGACCAGAAGGATATTGATGGATGTCAATTACCAGAGTTGACCTACCGTAAAAGATAATCTATTCAGATATTCAACTGGAGATCTTAAAAACCTTTTAATATAGTGTAGAAATGAAGAGGAGATGGGGGTAGAGTAGGGAGGGTTAGGATAAAAGATAAAGGCATAGGGCTAGAGAATTAGTGCAAGGGTTAATGCTTCCCTTACACACAGCCTACCTAGTTCAAATCTCCACACTGTGGTCCCGCAACTTCGCCAGGAGTAATCCCTGACTAAACAGCCAAGAGAATGCCCTGAGCACTGCCAGTCGTTGTCCCTGCTACACCCCCACACCCAAAAAGAGAGTGAGATGAAGTTGTGAAGGGAAATACTTAAGAATAGTAATAACAATGACTGAAATTTAGTACTACTCTAAACAGTGCTCTTTAACCTTTTATTTGTCGTGCTCACACCTGGTTGTGCTCAGGGGTAACTTCTGGTGCTCAGGGGATGAATGCACTCCTTAGGACTTGTCTTCCAGCCACATACATGTATGACACCCTACCTGCTATACTATTTCTCTGGCCCTTTTCAACCTTTTTTATGCCTGCAAACTGGCAACTGTCCTGTACACAGGTCAGCATTAAAAACAAAGTATTAGAACAGTTTTGACCTTTCTACACCTGAGAACTGGCACTGCTCATGGGCTGGTGGCTGAACAGGGTGGTCCAGAGACAGAGAGGGCTGAAAGAACTTCTATACAAAGTATGGTACTGACTGAAGAGATTGTCAAGGCAAATTTAGGCTTAAGAGGTATAAACAGAAGGCGAGTTGGGCAAGAGAAACAGCTCAAAGGTGAGAGCACAAACTTAGCATGCAGGAAGACTCGGTTCAATACTGCCACCAAATGGTTCCCTAAAACTACCAGGAGTGACTACTGATGACTACAAGAAGCAGCCCACAAGCTACTCATAAATAAAACCAAACCAGAATCATAGAAACTTGAAGAAGAGTAAGTATCACCTGCAAAGAAAAGAGAAAAAGAAAGCAGAGTGTAACAACAAAGAACCTGAAAATACAGTGGAGTAAAATCCCAGTCCAGTCCTAGAAGAAACATAAAAGTGTATGATCCAGAAAATAACAGGGAAAAAAAGCTCTGACAAAATGACACATCTTCGTTTCAGGCTAGAGACAGATATAAAAGGAAGTCTACGAATGCAGGCAAAAAGACATGATGCTAACACCTACAACAGCTGCTCTCACTGTGAGATGAAGACATTTCTTGGGACCCTTGAAATGAAAACTCCTTCCATAATAAAAATGTCTTTTTTATTCTCTTCCTTTCAGGAAAATAAGCTTTCCAAAGTATACATGAAGGCAGATACAGCAACTCACTACATGCAAAAGTAAATACAAGGATTTAGCTCTCTTCCACTAAACCAGGTAGATTTTCTATAAACTTGCAAACATGCTTAACAATGTTATTCATCTCATTAATTTTCTATTTGCTTGAGAATATTAAAAAAAAAGTGGGACAATGGAAAGAGATGGGGGCAGGGGCAGGAAGGAAACTGGGGACATTGCACTGGTGGTGGGAAATGCACGTGGTGAAGGGACCAGTGCTGAAACATAGTATCACTAAGGCCCGATTATGAACAACATTGTAACTGTGTATCTCACAGTGATTCAACTAAAAAAATTATTAAAAAATAAAATAAATAAAAAGTAAAGTGGGAAAGGAGAGACAGTACGGAGGGTGGGATGCATGCCCCACATGCAGTCAACTCACGTTCACTCCCCCGTACCCCAAATGATACACTGCCAGGAGCGATCTTTTTTTTTGCCTTTTGGGTCACACCCAGCAATGCTCAGGGGTTTCTCCTGGCTCTGCACTCAGGAATTACTCCTGGAGGTGCTGGGGGGACCATATGGGATGCGGAGATCGAACCTGGGCCGACATGGGCGGCCACGTGCAAGGCAAGCGCCCTACCCGCTGGGCTATCGCTCCGGCCCCAGGAGTGATCTTTAAGCACAGAGTCAAGACAATGCCCTGAGCAAAACTGGATGCAATTCAAAAATAAAAAGCAAACAAACAAAAGAGTAAAGCATACTACAGCTAGATTAGTACAAGAGTTAAAAGCACAAACCTTACATGTGGCTGACCAGCTTTGATGCCCAGAACCTTATACTCCCAAACACTCAATTACAGACGCAGAGGCACCCAAGCCCTACGTAAAGCTATAATGTGGATCCTCCCTGACACCACAGGGCTTGAGCATCACCAGATGGGCCCAAAGGGCTTCCTGAGCACCACTTGGGAGCATGCAATGAGTTTATGTTGAGAAAAATTGAGCAAGTGATAGTATAGGTGGGTAGAGCACCTGCCTTAGTCACAGCCAACCCAGGCTTCATCTCTAGTATCCTCAAGGTTCCCTGGCACCACAAGGAGCAATTCCTGCGTGCAAGGTCAGGAATAACTCTGAGCATCACGAGTGTGAGCCCACACCCCCTCCCACAAAAAAGAGAAAATTGGTAAATATTTTAATACAGATATAATCTATTTAAGAAAGACTCCGAGGTTCCTCAATAATTTAAAACTGTAAAGGTATTCGAAGGTGAAAATTTTGAAAGTGTTCACCGAGGAAAGCAAGAATCATAAAAAGATTTAAACTGGAAACAAAGAGAATCATAAAACTTTAAAGGTGCTCACAAAATTGTTCTGATACAATGCCTAACCATTAATCAAACTAAGTGTCCCATAAAGTTTATAATTAGTCCCCCAGGAATAGAACAAAACAACTAGCTCTAAAGGGAGTGTAACTATAAATAGTTGCATCCATGAGCCCTAGAATCAGCTGACTTTGTCATCTTTAAATTTCGAATCTCCAAATCTGGCCCTGCCACCACCTCCATCACCCCTAGTAAGATACTCAGCCCTTATACACTTCATTTCCCCCTTAGAGAACAGAAACTATAACAGTGGCCCTAGCTTATAGTCAGCATATGTCTGACACTAGTAGTGTTAGTCGTTATGGCTGTTGTTGCTGTTCTCATAAAAAATCATTCTGTATAAAAAGAAACATCAGGGGCCGGAGGCGATAGCCCAGCGGGTAGAGCGTTTGCCTTGCATGCAGCTGGCCTGTGCCGGCCTGGGTTCGATCCCGGCATCCCATATGATCCTCCGAGCACCTCCAGGAGTAATTCCTGAGTGCAGAGCCAGGAGTAACCCCTGAGCATCGCTGGGTGTGACCCAAAAAAGCAAAAAAAAAAAAAAGAAAAGAAACATCAGGGGCCGGAGCAATAGCACAGCGGGGAGGGCCTTTGCCTTTGCATGCGGCTGACCAGGGTTTGATCCCCGGCATCCGTATGGTCCCCCAAGCATCGCCAGGAGTAATCCCTGAGTGCAGAGCCAGGAGTAACCCCTGAACATGGCTGGGTGTGACCCAAAGAGCAAAAAAAAAAAAAAAAAAAAAAAAGACAGACAGACAGAAAAGAAAAAGAATTTTTTTTTATTGAGCTCACTAGTTGCTCAATAACTGTTAAAATCTAAAACAATCTCAAACTGTTAGTGGCTACCAGGAACTAAAGACAAGAAAGGCAGTATGGAACAGCGTGATTAATAACCTATTCAACTGCCACCAAAGATTTCTTTTGTTCTTAAACTTAGTTTAAAAATACTCTATTTTAATAGTATGTAATTTTAAATGAATAATATAAATAAGTCTATGCTAATATAGTTTAAAATGCACTCAAAAGAGACTAATTCTATAAATAATGTAATTTAGTAAGAGTGAGGCAAGGAGAATTAACAAAACTTTAAGGGAACACCTGAATAGGGCTGTAAAAGTATGAGCATATTTTTCTTAATTGTCTTATTCGGTCTGGGCGCACGCCCAAGTGCTCAGGACTTTACACCTGACTCTGCACTCAGGGATCACTCCTGGCAGGACTCGGGGCTGGGGGAGGGCCTGGGACTGAACCCAGTTCCACGTGTGCAAAGTAAATGCCTGACCCACTGTACTTTCTATCCAAAATATGTCTAATCCTAATCAGGGAATACTGGCTTTATGTTAGAAAATGTAGTATTACAGATAACGCTCATGTATTCCCATTAGTAAGTAAGAGATTGTAATAGAAATCTAAAAGAAAGCTTTCCCCCAAGCAGATAGGCCTCTTAGATATCATAAGGACTGTGACTTCCACTGTTCTATTCACAATTAAGATGATCATTTTTGTTTTGTTCGGGGTCATACATGGCGGTATTTAGAGCTTACTCCTGGCGCTGTACTTAGTGATCACTCCTGGTGGGCTCAGGGGACCAGGGATTGACCCCAGCCTGCTGCCAGCAAGGCAAATGCCCTACCCACCATCCACCATACTATTTCTTTGGCCCCTGACATAATAAATACTCAGCAAAACATGCTTTTACTCTCTAAGTGATCTTAAATGAGCTATTAAATAATCAAAACTTACCTTTACACACTGTTCAGCCAAGTCTCTACTGGTCCTGTTGTTAAGTTCAACCACAACCAAGCGATTACACAGTGCTTTTATAGCTCCATCTACCCCAACAATTCTCCGGGTGCATTCTGCAGATACATCCAGGTAGTATGTTATGGCACGGGCTGTCACCTCCTAACACATTGTCCGGAGCACTTTCATCAAGAAATATTTTGCAGAGGGCTGGTAAGAAAGTTCGAGGAGGACATCTGTAATAAAAGAAATTATATTATACTTAACATCAAAATGTTAACAAAGGAAATAAAAAGGAATACATTATTTTCAGACTAAACCTACATGTGTATTAGTTTTATTCTTTATAGTGCTTTTTACCTTTATAATAATACTTAACAGACTATTTCATCACTTTAGTTTAGAGAAGCAGCATAAATCCAATACTTAGTTTAAACACTGACCGATCTATAAAACCTTCTCAATCCCCAGACAGTTAAGAGGTACTTTCATGTTCCTAAAATCTCATAAAAACAGTATCTAGAGCTAGAAATGTAGTTCAAGTGTAGCACATCTGCCCTGCTTGTATAAGGCCCTGGGCCGGATACCCAGCACAGCATAACTCCCAGGAACTACAAGGTGTGGCACTAGAACAACAAAAAAAGAGTCTCTCTACCCTGTTGTATCACTTTATTTTACTATTTACATTGAGTTCCTGGTGTAGGCTGAAACTATGTCTTATAGGGCTCGACCACATGCTTTGCATTCAGGATCATTCAGGTTTCAGCACTGGAACATCGTTTCCAGACAGGGAGCGAATGCCTCCACCACCACCAAAAAAAAAAAACACCCTAAAGGTGAGGAACACTTTAACTCCTGCGCTATGCAAGTAATGCTGATTTTAAGTTTAAAACCATGGTTTTCAGGCCAGAGAGATAAGAAGTGAATAAGGTGCCTGCCTGCATTTGGCTGACCCTGGTCTGATTCCCCAGCACTGCATATGCATGTGTGATCCCCTGAGCACCACCAGGAGCACTGCCAGAAAGAAGGAAAGAAGCAGTGGGGTTTTTATGCATTTGAGCCACCCCCAGTGATCCTCAGACCTGACTCCTGGTGGGCTCAGTGCACCACACAGGGTGCCAGCAATCAGCAACTTACAAGGCAAGCACTCGACCTCCCCCTCCCATGATTTTTATCTCCAGCATTAGTTCTGAACTCCATTCCCTTCTCTCTCTAGTCTATCTCACCCATTGCCTTATTGGTTCACCTATCGTGGATATAAAGCTCAGTAACTTGCCATGAAATTTCTCGGATTTCTCTACCTGACACCAACTCACTCTCCTTATTTCCATTACGAATTATCACAAGCATCACAAAAGGAGCATGTTCAAAACAACACTCCACATGTGCTTCCACTGCCAACTCATCACCTTTGTAGCAGTCACAACCATACCTAAAGGTGAAGAGGGCATCTGTGGAAGGAATAACCTGTGATGGACACCAAATATAGACACGGAAACTGATCGAATATGTAAGGACAATGGGAGCCAGGTTTGTCACTGCAGAGGGAATTACAAACAAAATTAGAATAAACCTTGGGGTGTCAGGCTAGAATTAAGGGGTGTAGCTCTAAGCTCGTGTTTTCAATACAAACAGAAAAAAAAAGATGCTGATATGCTAATGTGCTGCTGTCTAACTCTACCTGGCTTTGTCATTATTTGTCTCAGCTTAAACATTACTTCCATAGATCTCAAACTTATGGGCAGTGAGGGGGCACTGAGACAGGAGAATCAAACCTGCCCAAACGTAAATGAAGTTTCCCTATAAATACTGAAAAATCACATCGCTACTCAAGTCCTCTAACCAAGGGCTTCTTGTCCAAGAAAATCTTTCTCCTGCCTTCCTGTGTATAGCCCACTCTACTCCTCCGCCTAAGAAATTTTACACAGTCACCGGGTTTATAGGTATATAAAATAGGTACACAAACCAAACATTTACAGTTAACAAAAACAATTTATCTTGGGGCTGGAGAGATAGTACAGCAGGCAGGGCCTTGCATGCAGCCAACCTGGGTTCGATCCCGAGCATCCCATATGGCCCCCAGAGCACTGCCAGGAGTAATTCCTGAGTACAGAGAGCCAGGAGCATCACCCTGGTGTAACCCAAAAAAGCAAATAAATAGACAGACAGACAGATATCTTAGAAACTTATTTTGACTTTTCCTGGCACCCACATCCAGTTTCATGACTATAGATCTAAGCTCTAACTTCTATCTACCTAGTCATGGAAAAGTCACAAGTGCTCAAACCATGTCTTCTTGTATCTTCCTTCCCTTCCCCGGACTGTTCTGCTTCTGAGATGACCAGAGGTCTCACACTCGGCTATGATGCTTGTCAGTCATGCGCACTGGCTGCAATGCTCACACACTTCACTGAACTCCAAGGTTCACTGCTTCTTACTCAGATCATAAGAGCTTCCTAAATAGAATCTCACCACACACTCAAATTCCATTCACTTTATCAACAGACGTTTTTGTAAAACAAATCTAATAAACATTTTCTGCTTAATCTTCCATTAGCTCTGCACCACATAGAAAATAAATCCAAATTCATCAGGATCTGATCTATGATCATTCTCATATATTGCTCCTTTCCACCCCCACAAAAATTCCTGCTTTATCAAGTGTAAAAATTAAGAACTACAAGTACTTCCAAATCTGCTCTAAAGTTTCCAGATCCTAGGCCAGAGAAATATTAAAAAAAAAAAAAAGTAAAGCACTTGTCTTTAGTAAAGCATGGCAGATCTCAGTTCGACCCCAGCACAACTGGTGCCCCAAGCATGGACCCTGAGCACTGCCTGGAGCACCAAAAACAACCCACCCCACAAAATTTTTTAAAATACCAATAAAGATGAAGCAAGAGAGGGCACAGCTGTTAAGACACTCACCTTGCGTGTAGCCATCTCAGGGTTGATCCCCAGCATACCACGTGAACAGAGCACCACTAGGTGTGATTCCTTAACACCACCAGATGTGGTCCCCAAATCTCCCCACTCACCTTCTCTAAATATATGTTACATATAATATGCATATACACACACATACATATACACTCAAGTCATAAAGTACTTCTATCCATTTTAGTTATGTTCTTCTTGGGTGGTCTCAGGACTGAATAGTCAATGAAATTCATCTCTCAAAAGAATACATGAAACTATTAATTTTTCCCTATTTAAAATCTGGCTCTGCACTCAAGAATTACTCCTGGTAGTGCTCAGGAGGTCCATATGGGTTGCTGGGGGTTGAACCCAGGTCGGCCGCATGCAAGGCAAACACCCTACCTGCTGTGCTATCACTCCGCCCAGACTATAGAATTCTTTATTCTAATTCTATTTCATTTTACTGAATATTGACATTATTCACCATTCTTCCTACTGAATTATTTTATTATATGGGTGAAACATATTTAAGAAGAAAACCATGGGTAATGAATATTTTATCCTTTATACAAGCAAACCTCCTGACCCTCAAGGTATTGCAGGTGTGGCTGCGGTGCCCGGCTGTGTCGGCAGGTGGCAGACAGGAGACAGGCTTGTCTATACCCAGGGCTCTGCCCGGGGCCCTGGATGGTTGATGGTCTGACACAGAAAAGACTGGGTCCCCTGGGATGAACCCAGAGCCACAGCAGAGCCTGGCAAGTTACCCATGGTGTGTTCAATATGCCAAAAACAGTAACAATAATGGACCTCATTCCCAATGAATGGAGACGTTACTGGTGCCTGCTCGAGCAAATCGATGAACAACGGGAAGACAAGTGAAGTGATACTTAAAGTCTCATGAATGAAAACATGAGCTATTTGAAAGTGGACTCTACTGCTTATTCTGCTTTTCCTTTTTGTTTTATGGAGCACACCTTGCAGTACCATGGGGCTGCTCCAGTGATACTTGAGCAACCATGCGGTACAGGAGACTGAACCTGAGCCTCCTCCACGCAGAGCATGCACTCAGCCCACTGGAGGTAGCCCTCCCACCCTTTCTTTTCTACAGTCAAACCAGTTACTTATTAGCAACTATTTCACTCAATATTTTGAAAAACAAAATATAAGAAAATAATGCTGCTAAAGAAATTCAGTTTAGCGCTGATTCAAGAGGCAGAGTACTCACCTGTGATGTGTTAGACCCTGGGTTCAACACCAGCATGGCTCCACAGCACCACCACGTAGGATGTCCACAACTTAAACAGGGGGTACGGTAGATAGCTACTATGAGGGGAGGGGCTAAGGTGCTTGCCTTGCACAAAACCAACTAGTCTGATTCTCCCAGCACCACAGTCCCCTCTCAAGATGAGAGGTACTCATTCTGAGCACCTCCTGAGCACTTCCTGAGCGCCAGAGCACAGAGCCAAGATTAGCCTCCAGCAACAACAACAAAAAGAAGCAGAAGAAACTGTTGTGGTTGCTGTTGTTTTAGGGGAAGGAGCTGGCCAATCTCAGGGTTTACTCCAGGCAGGGCTTGGAGGACAATATGGCATGCTGGGATTGAAACCAGGTCGGCCACATGTCAAGGCTACCGCTGTACTCTGGCCCAAGAAACTGTTCTTAAAAAATAATGTAATTTAGTAGTTATATAATATAAAACTACAGACTACTATATAAAAGCATACAACTGGTAAGTTTCTTTTTCTTTTTTTTTTTTTTTTGCTTTTTGGGTCACACCCGGCAATGCTCAGGGGTTACTCCTTGCTCTGCACTCAGGAATTACTCCTGGAGGTGCTCAGGGGACAATATGGGATGCGGGAACCGAACCCTGGCTGGCATGGGCCGGCCACATGCAAGGCAAACGCCCTACCCGCTGGGCTATCGCTCCGGCCCCATAACTGGTAAGTTTCTTAAATATTCTGGTAAGTGATGCTCTATTACGGAGATTTGAAAAAAGACTCATAAAAATAAAGGGCGGGGTGGGGGACGCGAGCTAACACGGATTTAGGCGCATGACTTGCAGTGGCTGACTCCATTCAATCCTTGGAATCACAAGGCTCCCACGCACAGTCCTAGAGTGACCCAAGTGGTTTTCAGCACTGCAGGGTCTACATAGTACTGTATCCTAATCTTTTTTTTTTTTTTTGCTTTTTGGGTCATACCCAAAAAGCGATGCTCAGGGTTACTCCTGGCTCTTCGCTCAGGAACTACTCCTAGCAGTGCTCAGGGAACCATATGGGATGCCGGGGATAGAACCCGGGTCGGCTGCATGCAGGCAAACGCCCTACCCACTATGCTATTGCTCCGGCCCTGTATCCTTATCTTTGAACCATCGACCTGGTTAGCCAAATCACCAGGAGGGGCCCCTGGTCTCCTGAGCACTTGTGAGGCTCTTACACCCCCAACCCCAAAAGGGACTGGGATGTGTACAGCAACTGCCTTGCATGTGTGAGGTCTTGGGTTGATCCTTAACACCAGGAGGAAAAGAAGAAAGGAAAAATCTGAGTCAAATCAATGTACTCCCTACTTTAAGAACTTGAGATAATGTGTATAGAATATGCAGTACAATGTTCAGCACCTAAAAGATGCTCAATAACCTATGTACAAGCTGGCTGAGCAGATAAGTTCTTACAATCCACAGAAAATACCATATGCAAATATTGTGTTTTTTTCCGAGCCATTCCCAATAGTGCTTAGGGGTCACTCCCAGTGGTACTTGTGGTCATTTCCAGCAGTGCTGGAATGGACCATGAAGCGCCAGTGATGGAGAGGGGGCCGTCCACGTGCAAAGCATTCACTTCTGTATTTTACCAATATCCACATCAGCTCCCATCACATATATACTACCATATTTTATTGAGTTTTGCTTTACTGATTTAATGGGTTTTCTTATATATTGAAAGATTTAATGGGTTTTCTTATATATTGAAAGGTTATGACAACAAGCACGAAGCATGCGAACCATTTTTCCAATACAATGTGCCCATTTATATCTGTCACCTTTAAAGTATGCACACTACATTTTCAGACAATATGCCATTGCATATGTAACAGACCACACATAACATAAAAGCTTTTAAGGCACCAAGAAACAAACAAAAACATTATCACTCAATTTATTGGCACATGCTTTATTACAGTGGCCTGAGAAGCTACTGCACAGTAACTCTGAGGCTGGCCTATATTTTTTATACATGACTTTACATCTGAAAAAGCCTATGAATCCCATTCTTGAACCTGGGTAGGCTATGATCACAGTGAAAGTGACCTCTCTGTGACTTCTGCAGCTAAGCCAATACATGCTTCTGCATTTTCTTGGGACTCTTGCTTTTGGATCATAGCCCCCTGTTGTGAAGACGTCCACAAAAACCATGTAAGGTCACATGCAGGTAGGAATTGCAACACACAAACCCAGGAGAGGGTTGTGTGTTGCTACTTGAGGGCAAGTATCAAGAGCATGAGGAAACAAGCCATCAGATTCCAATGCCTCTGCTAAACTTTTACACACAAAATTACATCACAAATACTATCCTATAATTCACACACTTCCTTAATTGATATGTTAAGCATATTTCCACATTAATATGAAAAGATCTAAGCTCGATCTTTATAATGCCTACACAATAACCAATATACTGAATAGTCACACATTATTACCATATATTTTAATCATTTAGGTGTTTTTGGTTTTCTATCTGAAACAATGCTGGAAATGAAAAACCTTGAAAACTTCTTCTTATATGATACCAGTATTTGTAAGATTCCCAGATGTGAGCAACAAGGCAGTAAGAAACAAGGTATGCTCCAAACCCCTGTTTAAAACCCCACATCACTGTAGAGACCACACGCACTGATGGAGTAGGTGGCCTAAAATTACTCCTATTACACAGTAAAACAGGAGGTTCAAGTCTAGCATTCATTCACTGACCCACAGGATCAGAATAGCCACAGAAATCATGAGGAAGAACCCCCACAAAAATATCTCTCTCTCTCTCTCTCTCTCTCTCTCTCTCTCTCTCTCTCTCTCTCTCTCTCTCTCTCCTTTTTTGGGTCACACACACACCCCCACACCCAAAGATGCTCAGGAGTTGCTCATGGCTCTCTGCTCAGGAATTACTCCTAGCAGTGCTCAGGGACCACATGGGATGCCAGGGATCGAACCAGGGTTGGCCACATGCAAGGCAAACGCCCTACCCACTGGGCTTTCACTCCAGCCCTGCAATGTTTATGTATGTTTAGTCTGGAATATATATTAAATAACTTCTAAAACTGCCAAACAGTGTATCATTACACCTACAGCAGAGTATCAATTTTTCGCACTTCAACTAATTTTCAAACTTTTATTTATTTTTAACTTTTATTTATTTTTAATTTTTATTTATTTTTATTGAGTAACCGTGAACTACACAGTTACAAGGTCATTCATGATGGTCCCTTCAGCGTACATTTCCCACCACCAGTGTCCCCAGTTTCCCTCAACTGCACGTCCTCTCTCCTTACTCCTCTCCTTCTCTCCCCTCGATTCCCTTCCCCTCTGTCTCCCTCCCTCCCTCCCTCTCTCCCTCCCTCTCTCTCTCTCTCACTCTCTCCCCTTTTAAGCATTATGGCTCCCAATACAGATACTGAAAGGTTATCATGTACATCCAGAGTGATTATTTCCAGCAAATAGTCATACTGGACCCTTCTCCACCCTAAAGCTCTTTTCAATGTAATTAGCTAAGACAACGTTATCAACTTTCAACTCTAAAAGTTAAAAGTTTTCTGGGGCTGGAGCGATAGCCCAGCGGGTAGGGCGTTTGCCTTGCACGCGGCCGGCCTATGCCGGCCCGGGTTCAATCCCGGCATCCCATATGGTCCCCCGAGCACCGCCAGGAGTAATTCCTGAGTGCAGAGCCAGGAGTAACCCCTGAGCATCGCGGGTGTGACCCAAAAAGCAAAAAAAAAAAAAAAAAAAAGTTTTATTTCATAATAATTTGAAATCATTTCATAATAATTTGAAATTATTTCATAATTTCAAAGTCAGCACTAAAAAAAATCAGACAAACATGTACATACAGAACACTCACTGCAACATAGCCCATGTATTTTCAGCATGACTAAACATAATGACACATTTGTGATGCATTATGCAAGTTTTCTTATAGAGTTTTTGTTTGGGGGTGAGCTATGCCGAGAGTCACTCCTGGCTCTGTGTGCAGGGGTTATTTCTGATGGTGCTGGGGACCTGATGCAGCCGCATCCGCAGAGCTAGGGTTCAAACCTGGCCTCCCACGTGCAAACCAGGCGTTCATCCACTCAGCTACTTCTCTAGCACTATGCAAGTTTTAAATTTCTTAATAAGCTATGATGCAAAAGTTGTTTGCTAGAAGTAACAGGTTAAAACTCATATCCAACATTGTGCTTATCATGTAAAAATATGTAGATAAGGGCCAGCGCGATAGTACAGCAGGAAGGGCACTTGCCTTGCACAACGCCATCCCAGGTTCAATCCATGGCATCTTATACAGTCCCCAAGCCTGCCAGGAGTGATTCCTGAGTGCAGAGCCAGGAGTAGCCCCTAAGCACTGCCAGGTGTGGCCCAGGGAGGAAAAGATAATAGAACAAATGTCTTATTTTTAGATGGCATAAAACTTTTCATTGTCTAAATAGTTCTGATATTCCAAATAAGCAAAACACACATATTTAACTCCCCATGTTAAAATTTTTGAGGCTCCCTCTCTTCTCCCTTCTCTCTTTTCTCCTCCCTCCTCTTTCTCTCTGGCTCTGTGCTCACTCCTGACGGTGCTTGGGAAACCATATGTGGTGCATCAAAGCATCTGAGGGCTCTAAAAATACACCCAGCAGAGGTATATAAGAGAAGGAAGTTAGGGGTCGGAGTGATAGCACGGCAGGTAGGGCGTTTGCCTTGCAAGCAGCTGACTTGGGTTTGATCTCTGGCATCCCATACGGTGCCCCGAGCACCGCCAAGACTAATTCCTGAGTTCAGAGCCAGGAGTAACCCCTGAGCATTGCCAGGTGGGAACCAAAAAGCCAAAAGAGAGAGAGAGAGAGAGAGAGAGAGAGAGAGAGAGAGAGAGAGAGAGAGAGAGAGAGAGAGAGAGAGAGAGAGAGAATGAAATTAGACCACAAGTAACAACCTATAATGAAAGTGAGTTTCAAGGGCTTTTTCCTCTCTTCAGCACCACCCCTGGATAGGCAAAGTCCCAAAACTATGCCACAGAACACACAACAAAAGAACTGAGAATCAAACAAAGGGTCTTCTGTGAGAAGCTCATGCAATTTTTTTCCCTTCCATCCTAGCCCCAGAGCCACTCCCAGGTTTAAGCCCCCAAAATAATCACCAAGTGATATATTCACAGTGCAGTGGTGTGAGGGCAGCACAGGCCTTACCTAAGGCCCTATAAAAAATTAAACTAATATTAGAAACCAGTCACCCCTGAGGTCCAGAATGGAATTACGTGATGTTACTCTCTTTTCTCTCAACACTTTCACATCAATAATAGACCCAGAAAAATGGCAGCAGGTAGAAGTGTGGAGAGCGAGAGGTGAGGAAGTACACTGAAACCTGGAAAGTCCCAGCTTCCTACCCAGGACACTAGTACAAGGCTCCTACAGATGACAGACGCTGGGGGGTGATGTCAGTAACACAAGCTCGTGCCATACAAGTGTGAAGCCATGAGTTGGATCCTCGGTGCTGCCCACATGCACCAACTGAGGTCCCTACAACTCTGCTACTTGGGAACTAGTGACAGAACACAGGGTCGTGTAGCTAAACACGTGAACCACATACCCTGTGTTTATTTGTAGTCTTTATTTTGCTTTTTCGGTCACACCCATTGAAGCTCAGATCCCTGGCAGTGCTTGAGGGGCCATATGGGATGCCTTAGATAGAACCTGGGTCAGCTCTGTGCAAGGCAAACACCCTGTGGGCTGTGCTATCCCTCAGGCCCACACACACCCTCTTTTAAGCCCCTTTCACATCCCACCTGATTAGCATTAAACACACACCCTGGGGGCCATATAGTAATAGTAGAGCAGGGAGGGTCTTTGCCTCGCACATGAATCCGGCATCCCATATGGTCCCTGAGCACCGCCAGGAGTAACTTCTGAGTGCAGAGCCAGGAGTAACCCCTGAACATCACCAGGTGTGACCCAAAAAGCAAAACCAAACACACCAATAAATAAATAAATACACACTCTGTTTTAATCCTGATTGGCTGACACAGAGTTCACACTCTACTTCCCCCAGTTTAAATATCTGTTTCTCTATGTTCATAGCATCACTATTCACAATACCCAGAATCTGGAAACAACCAGAGTGCCCGAAAACAGACGACTGGATATAGAAACTGTGGTACATCTACACAATGGAATACTATGCCGTATTAGGAAAAACAAAGTTATGAAATTTGCCTATAAATGGATGGACATGGAGAGGAACATGCTGAGTGAAATTAGCCAGAGGGAAAAAGGACAGATATAGAATGACCATATTTATTTGCAGGATATTAAAAAAATAGTATGATACCAATATCCAAGGCCAGACAAAACATGGATCAGGAGGTCGTGTCAGTGGGTAGAACCTACTGCAAATGTGTGGGAGTTAGAGGTTAGGTAATACAGAGAGAAAGGAATAGCGTACAGATAAATATTGTAAATGATAATACCAGTGTAGAACAGAGAGTGGAAAGTAGGCAAAAAGGATATACATGATAACCTCTAACTATATGTATTGCAAGCCACAATGTGTAAGAGAAGGAAAGACAGAGAGACAGAGAGACAGAAAGAGAGAGAGAGAGAGAGAGAGAAAGAGAGAGAGAGGGAGAAGTGAAAATTGCAAGCCATAGACGCAGGATGGGGAGGGGAAAATCCATGGGACATTGGTGGAGGGAAATGGGCACTGGTGGAGGGATGTGTGCTGGAACACTGTATGACTAAAACCCAAATATGAACACTTTTGTAACTGTGTATCTCACGGTATAATAAAAAAATTAAATACCTAACTATATAAAAAGAGGGGGCCGGAGCGATAGTACAGTGGGTAAGGCAGCGGGGCGACCCAGGTTCGATCTCCAGCATCCTATATCGTCCCCCTGCACCGCCAGGATTAAATCCTGAGTGCAGATCCAGAAGTAACCCCTGAGCATGGCTGGGTGTGACCCAAAAAGCAAAAAAAAAAAAAAAAAGAAGAAGAAGAAGGAAGGACAGATGGGGGAGGGAGGGAGGGAGGGAGGGAGGGAGGGAGGGGAGGGAGGGAGGGAGGGAGGAAGGAAGGAAGGAAGGAAGGAAGGAAGGAAGGAAGGAAGGAAGGAAGGATCTCTGTTCCACCTAATAAAGCAGAGCTATTCCCCCAAAGTGGTTTGTGGAGACGTCTTGCAGGTGCTCTACTCAACTTCCTTTGTGGGTATTCTACTGGCTCAGGATCCGACATCATCAGCAACATTAACAGGGTGGAATCTCTGCTATACTGCAGAGGCCAGTTGTGTGTACAAGATGGGTGTGCAATACCTAGAGAGCACTATTGCTGACAAATGTGCAAGCACCTGTGTTAGCACCGCAGCACCCACTAGTACACTACAACCAGAAAGTACACCAGCGCCAAGATAAAGGACTGAGCCCCTCAGTAGGCACAGTACAAGACCCAAAACTAAAGTATGAGGCCCTGGTGAGCACCAAGGTTATCAAAGCTTAGGGAATGGAAAAATTTATTTAAAAAAACTGACACGAGTCTTGAATTCACCTCCAAACTACATATGAAAAGATAAAAAGGTCAATGAGAAACAAACAAACAAATCTGGAAACTGAACTATGGCATAATTCACCACCCAAATCCCCAACTAAACTCTGAGCAACATATGCCCAAGGTAAACATGTGAACAACGGTTCTTAAAGCACTGAAACAGAAACTTTCACCGGCAAGAGATAAGACAGAAGATAAGACAGAACTTGGAATCAAATTCTAGGTTGACTGCATGCCAAAACAAAATTTAAAACGCCAACACTATAGGGGTGGTTGAGGATGTGGCTCAGTGAGTGTCATACTTCATATGTCTAACACTAGGTTCAGGCATCAACACCATAAAGAAAAACATGCTGCAGAGGATACTTATAAAGCAGTCTCACAATATTCCACATTTTAGATAAAAGTCTAAAGTAAAATAAAGAATTGATATAATCTGATCTTGTTATTAATTAAAAAAAAAGCCAACATGTAAACCTGAGACAGCAAAAATCAGTTACTCCCCAGAGTGGTCAATCCCACCCCTTGGGGAGCTCTGGAACAGGGGCTGCTGGCGACATAGCCAGCGAGGGCCAAGGGGATGCTATGTAGTCCCCCAGTGAGTGCAGATTTCCTAGAGGGTACTGAGTGATGTTCGCATTTGTATAATTTTTTGGCTTATAATACTATTAATAATGGTTTCTCTTGCAAATAATTCCACCACACCCATCACCAGTGTAGCCACCTCCCACCCCTGAGGAACCCGGCCCCTCCCTCTGCCTGCCCCCCACAACTCAACTGTGTGGGTCAATTCCAGCCCTATGTTGCCTTTGGATCTTTGTTGCACCCTGGTTGTGTGTCCCTACACGAGAGGAGCACTCTGAACCTGCCCCTTTCATTCTGACTGACTCCATCCAGCATGACCTCTAGTGCCATGGCAGAAATGCGAGTGTTTCATACATCTGTCCATCATCCCTGCACAGGGATATTTCTTTTTTATCAGAAAGAGGGGCAGTAGGTTTAAAAATTAAAAACATCTGGCCTAGGTGTTAAATTATCAGTTACAACTATACTCTCCACTAGGAAAATGTGAACATTCTTGAAAAAATTAGAAACAGTACTTCTCAAAAAAAAAAAAAAAACTTAAAACAAAGAAACAAATGAAAATTTCAAAAATAAGAAATACAACTTGTGAATGGAAATATCACTGAAAGAACTGCGCAGCAGCAGGTGGATGGCAGGTGCAGAGTCTGACGCCAGGCAAGCAGTCATTAAGAATTAACTAATTTGGGGCCAGAGCGATAGCCCAGCGGGTAGGGCGTTTGCCTTGCACGTGGCTGACCGGGGTTCGATCCCCAGCATCCCATATGGTCCCCTAGCACCGCCAGGAGTAATTCCTGAGCAAAGAGCCAGGAAGTAACCCCTGAGTGTCGCCAGGTGTGACCCAAAAAGAAAAAAAAAAGAATTACTAATCTAACTAATTTGAAGAACACAGATATAAAATACTGAGGGAAGAAAACAGTCTAGGGATTATCAAAGAAAAGCATATCAGTTATGTCACAGGAGTACCCCTCCCAAAAGGAGGGGAAAACTGTTCCAAAAACAGATAGAAAGAAAGTTCCCAAGTCTGGTCGAACACGTAGATGCAACAAGTTCAGCAGGGTACTGGAGTAGCTCAGTGGTAGAACTCATGCCTTGCAGACAAGGAGGCCAAAAGTTCAAATCCTAGCACCACCCAACTTGACAAGTGTGATCTTGGCAGCGCTACCTTTACGATCTCTTATGAGCCCCGCATGTGCAAGCAAGCACTGCAACCAGTGTGTGTGGGACTCCTGCTCACAAAAAGAGCCAAAGGGAAGGGGGAAATACAGAAGCCGAGGGCCAGAGCGACACTACAGCGGACAGAGAGCTTGTCTTGCACACAGCAACCCAAGTTCAATCCCTGGCATCGCATATGGCCCCCTAAAGCCTCCAGCAGCAATCCCTCAGTTCAGAGCCAAGAGTAAGCTCCGAAAAGCGAAAATAGAAGCTTGACTATCAAAGACACACATGCAGAGACGAACCATAATTACACACAACCAACCAGAGGGGTGGAGGAAATCTTAAAACCAGCAAGAAGGCCAAGGATGTAACTCAAGAGGAAGAGCATATATATATACAACACCTTGGTTTCAACTACAGCCCCCATCCCCAGCTTGGCTGAAGCGGTTCTACTTCCCAATATTGCTGGATATGATCCCCACAATTTAGAAGGAAAAAAAAAGTTACTTAGAAACAAAGATAGAGAATCCAGAAAAATAATTCAGTGTGCTTACTTAGTATGCCAAATTTACAAACCTATGGTCACAAGTTCACTTCGTAAGGCTACACTTCACAAAGCAAAATCCTGGTGGCTCTAGCTCTGTTTGAGCCCGTCTACTGCCAGCGATTTCCATGACACTGCAGTGAGCTCACTCCTGGATGAGCACCACATCCAGAAGTACAACCAAGCGAGCATTTGTGTGAGTGAGCAAGCACCAGGGTGATGCCTAGCAAGCACAACCAGAATACCAGAATTCAGCCCCAGAGGCCTCCAGCCCCACACACCATGGAGACAGTAATACAAGGGCTAAGGCACTCACCCACAGGCGACTATGGTCCTCCAAGTAATACCAGAAGTGATCCCTGAGCAAGTGTAACCCCTGAACACACAGCTGGATATGGCCAAAGAAAATAACTATCCCACCACTACCACCACCAACCAACACAGTGCAAGCACTGTAGAGGAACACAGGACTAGAAAGATAGTTCAAAGGGCCTCTGCATAAGGCCCAGTCAATCCCGAGCTCCACATGGTCTCCCAGACAACGATGGGAGTGAACCCCCTTCTCAAGCAAGCACCAAGCCAAACATCACTAGATGTGGCCCAAAACCAAACCAGAAATACATCAAAAAGTACTGTTATTAACTATCCTCAAGAACTAAATTTATTATCATTTTATAATTAAAACTGTTTTGGTTTTGTTTTGAAGTGCCAGGGATCCAACCCAGGGCCTCAAACAGGGGAAGCTTGTGCTCTTCCACTGAGCTACATCCCAGTTCTCTTTCGATCCACTTCTTGTCTTCTTACATCTGCCCTGCTTCTAACCTTGACTCTATTGCTTAATCACAGCTGAATGCAAGCCAAGTATCTTAACCACAGCTTTAACTCTCTGGCCTGTTTTTGACATTTTAAAGGTACTTTGGTAATCTTAGAGTTCACTAAAACTCATTAACTATAGGCCTCCAGAGCCTAGGGTTAGAACTCTGACTAGGAGACCGGGATGGCTGGCAGGAAAAGGTACCTGCCTGGCAAGCATAGGCTGCAGGTTCAATTCCCGGTGAGCCACCCACATACAACAAGCACAGTCCCTGCGGCTCTGCAGTCTGGCATCCCGCGCATCACCGAAAGACGCGCAACCTCCACAGCAGCTAGGTGCTGGCAAGCACTGCAGCTGAAGCCTTAAGCTCCAGGTGCGCACCACAAGGACACCCAGAGAACCATAACCTAAAAGTGCACAGCCACCGTAACTCAAGAGTGCAACCCCCACTTCGTATGAATACCGGGACTAAAATGGAGTGCCCTCATGAATACCGGGACTAAAATGGAGTGCCCTCAGGTAAGCACCCAACAACCCAGGCCAGGGACACAACAGAGTGAGGCGAAGGGAGGACAAGACTTGGCAAAGTCTTTTTCTCATCTTTCGGCATGAGAAGAAACAGCTCCTGTAACTACCACTAAGGACATGTGGAACAGTGCAAGAAATTCACTGTTCCTTTTCCTGAACTATTTTGGACTTAAAGTATATGCTACAATAACTAATCTCTTTGTTTCTTTACACCTTTTTTGCTACTCCCGCCCCTGCTGGGATGACTAGGGCTTGTGCGCATGCAGGCTGATTAGGTGCTCAGGCCTGCACTCCGGCTGCCAGCTAGCACACCTGACCAGCTGAGTGTCCGGCTTGCTGGGACTGTTACAGTGTTTACACAAGAACTTGCCAGGTTACAACTTCTATTTAACTGAGGGGCTGGCCGGGTCCGGTTCTTTTTTTTGTGATGCGGAACAGCCAGAAACAGCACGGCAGCTGTACGGTAGAAACAGCATGCAAGAACAGCCAGAAACAGCACGGCAGCTGTACGGTAGAAACAGCATGCAATGACAGGGGTCGCAGCGCTCCCGGGGCCACGCGAGGTGCATGTGGGGCACCAGGGCTTTGACATTACGGCTAAGTTTGCAAGGACGCGTTTGGGCGATCCCTCCTGCCCCAGGACGTTCTTTTCCTAAGTTCTAATCCAATAAATGATGCACCATACTGAATGCACCAATGCCGCAGGTAAGAGGGAAACAGCTGCACTTTACCTCTTAAATCTCAAATTAGTAATTTTTATTTTTGCTACATACTTTAACCTTTTTACTCTGTACTTTTTACCTGCCAAGTACATATAAGCAATCCTTCTTCCGTCTCTTCCACCTAGTTTTCCAAAGTGTGTAATGTCTTATTTAAAGACGAATTTAATCACATCTAGACTCATTTACAGATCTGAAATGAATTCTCCGTGCTCTTAAAGCCAAACTTTTTACCTAGCATCCATAAAGACCTCCACATGCCTTTGCCTGCCCAGTCACACGCCCTTTCTCCAAGCACCTCAACCTGGCCATGCTTATCCCACTTCAAATTCTTCGGCTGATTTCTCCCTGAATGCCCGGCAAACCCATGTCCTCTTCCCTCACATCTTAAATGCTTACTCATCCTTCTGATCTCGAGGAAACACTACTTCCTCAAAGATGGCCTCTATGACCACTCTGTCTTTCCCCTCAAGTTCTGTCCTTGCTATATGCTATCACAGCACCCTTGTAGCCGCCATTGCACTTCCACAATTATTTAGCATCTGCATTCTCTTATTAGACTACTAATCACCGTAAAGACTATACGTGTTTCAGTCATCACTGTATTCTACAGTCTAATATAAGGTTAATCGTCTCGTCACATGGCTGGGAGGAGGGCCCAAAGGGCTGGAGCACATGCTCAGCGTGAGGACAGCACAGGTGAGGCTCCTGATCCAGCATAGTCCTCCCAGCCAGAGCACTGCAAAGACTTGGACACAGTTTTGTTTTAAATCTTCTCTTCTACTGCAAACACTCAGAAGATTTTTAATGGGCAAGGTAAATGATAATGAAGGGGTCAGACCCCACCTGTGAGTTCCGCCAAGCGGTCCACTGGTTCAGCTCAAGGGCCTGAAGGTGCAGCTGGGGCCCCGCACTGCCGGGGACACCTGGGACATCCTAGCAGGGCTAGGGGCCTCCAGGGGATGCTCAGGAGACCGTGTGTGCTGGGAATCAGCCTCAAATTGTGCACATGGCTGGAGTGTGCTCTAACCGCCTCCACCATCCCCCTTTACAGTGTTCAACAAGTTTGTAAACAAGACTCAACACAGTCCTCCTGGGTACCTCTCAGAGGACACACTAGGAAAATGATCAATGGTGGTGGTTGTCTCCGGAGAGGCAAAATGACTAGTCAGGAGACAGGAAAGGGAGACAAACTTTTTACTTTTTATTCCTTTATGTCCTCTTAATGAAGTTAAAAAATCAACAACACAAAAGCTTTTAAAAATACAACTACTACCTATAAATACTACCCTACTGTTCCATTTTCTTGATCTTTAGGGGAGATTTAAAATCCTTAGGACATAATGGAATTTATCTGAAAAATGAATAGCCTGGGGCCTGAGTGATAGCCCAGCGGGTAGGGCGTTTGCCTTGCACGCAGCCAGCCTGTGCCGGCCTGGGATCCCCGCATCCCATATGGTCCCCCGAGCACCTCCAGGAGTAATTCCTGAGTGCAGAGCCAGGAGAAACCCCTGAGCATTGCCGGGTGTGACCCAAAAAAGCAAAAAAATAAAAAAGAGTAGCTAGATCTATGACCCAGTCTAGTTATTTACTTATTACAATAAGGAAAGAAATCATGTACAATGATGTGAATGCAAAGATACTATCTATAATAGTATGTTAATTCATATTTATAACCTTTTTATTTCAATATCATAAATGAAAGCAAAACTAATCTTCACCTTAAATTTTATTTGTTTGTTTCTAGACCACCCCCAGAGCTGCTCAGGGTTGAATAACTGGCTGTATGCTCAGGGAGCACTCCTGGCAGGAACCAGAGATGGAACCCAGTCTGCACGTGCCAGAAAACACCCTATTCACTGTACTGTCTCTCCAGCCACACCTTCACCTTAGATTTTACAGCATAACTTCAAAAGCATCACAGCTTCAAAGAAAATACACTATTCTTTAACTGCATAAAAGACTGCCAAAACTAGTACAATGAAATGGAGAACCATGAACAGTATTAAGTTAAATAAAAGAAATACTTTTAACTACTACATGAAAGTACTATACTAGGCATTTCACATGTACTAGCCCACTTAATCTTCACAAAAATCCTAAGGAAGGCAGGAGATAGCACACTGGGTAAGGCACTTGCCTGTACCCGGTGGACTGGGGTTTGATCAGGGCCAAGACACTAGTCTCAGGAGCCCCACCAGGAATGATCCCTAAGGGGCCAGAGCGATAGTACAGCAGGCAGGGCATTTACCTTGCATGCGGCCAACCTGAGTTCAATCCCCAGCATCACATATGGTCCCCTGTGCACTGCCAGGAGTAATTCCTGAGTAAAGAGCCAGGAATAAACCCCTGAGTGTCGCCGGGTGTGACCAAAAAAAAAAAAAAAAAAAAAGGAATGATCCCTGAGGGCAAAGCAAAAAGTAAAATCTAAGCACCAAAATCAAACAAAAACAAAAAAACAAAACTGAAGGCAGACTAAGATGTGGCTTGTGTTGCTTGTCAAAGAGCACATACTTTGCATGTGTTAGGCTGTAGATTTGAATCCCAAACACACACACACACACACGCATGCACACACACACACACACACGCACATATATACAACTGTAAAAATCAAGACACACACAGCAACACTCACATATCCTGGTCCAGTCAATATCATTGCAAAAGTAATCCTATCTACCAAACCACTTGCCTTCCCAGACTGAAAGGACATATAACTACTAGTGACAAGCTAAATCAGACACAAATCTGAACATATTGGCATATTTTGCATTATCCAACATAAACTAAAGAGAGTTTGCTATTTTTTTTTCTTCTTTTGTCTTTTTGGAGATCACAACCAGCATTGCTCAGGAATTACTCCTTGTGGTGTTTGGGGGACCATATGGAATACCAGTTCGATAGCATGTAAGGCAAACGCCCTACCCAGTATCCTATGTCTCTGGCTCCACTTTGCTCTTTTCCTATGAAGTTAAGTTGGAATGGGAGAATTAAACACTTAAAAATGTAGTAAGAGGGCCGGAGCAATAGCCCAGCAGGTAGGGCGTTTGCCTTGCATGCGGCCGGCTCATGCCGGCCCGGGTTCGATCCCCAGCATCCCATATGGTCCCCCGAGCACCGCCATGAGTAATACCTGAGTGCAGAGCCAGGAGAAACCCCTGAGCATTGCCGGGTATAACCCAAAAAGGAAAAAAAAAAAAAGTAGTAAGGGAGCTGGAGTGATAGTACAGTGGATAGAGAACTTGCCTTGCTTGCAGACAACCTGGGTTCCATCACTGGTACCATGTACAGTCCACTAAGGCCTACCAGGAATGACCCCTGATCCAGAGCAAGGTGTGCCCCCCCCCCCCAAAAAAAAAATGTGTATCATTTTGCTTCTCCCTGAACTTGTCATGAGATAAAAATCCACCTGTCAGGAGTAAGCCCTGAGAACAGCATGTGGCCATAAAAACAAAAACAAAAACCAAAAAAAAACCCTCACAAATGAAACATTACTTAATAGCACCTTGCTCAAAAACACTTTTCACAGCCTAAGAGGCAGTACAGGGGTTAAAGCTCTTTTTTTTTTTCTTTTTTGGGTCACACCCACCAATGCTCAGGGGTTACTCCTGGCTCTGCACTCAGGAATTACTCCCTGAGCACTGCTCAGGAGACCATATGGGATGCTGGGGATCGAACCCGGGTTGGCTGGGTGCAAGGCAAATGCCCTACCCAGTGGACTATCGCCCGCCCCGAGGCTCTTGCCTTTCAGGAGGCACACCCAGGCTCAATGCCTTACGTTGCCCAGCTCCCTAAGAACCAGAGCAGCTATCTCGGCCTCCCAGCAGCACCTGGCAGTGATCGAACCCGGACCAGCCAGAAGCAAGGCAAACGCCCTACCTGCTGTAGCAAGGCTCCAGTTCCTCACCCATCTTTTTGACAGTGCTAGGAACCATGTAGGGCAGGAATTAAAACTGCCTGCAAGGTGTGTACTTCAGCCAGTCCTTTAAGTCATTTCCCCTACTCTCAGTTTTCTTTCATTTACTTTATACAAATATAAATGAGCCTAAAAAAAGAAAACAAAAAAGAACAATTCTCTGGGGCCAGAGTGGTAGTACAGCAAGTAGGTGTTCAGCCTTGCAAGCGGCCAACCTGGGTTTGATCTTCCACATCCATATGATCCCCTGAGCACCGCCAGGAATAATTTCTGAGTAAAGAGCCAGGAGTAAGCCCTGAGCATCATCAGGTGTGACCCAAAAAAGCAAACAAACTAACAAAAATTACAATTCTCTTCCTAGAAAAAAATATGAAAAGAATAAAATTGCAGGACTGCAACAGTACAGCAGGCAGGGTGCACACGGCCAATCCAGGTTCGATAACCAGCATCCCATATGGTTCCCTTAAGATCATCAGAAGATGGGGCCGGGCGATAGCCCAGCGGGTAGGGCGTTTGCCTTGCACGCGCCGGCCTGTGCCGCCTAGGTTCAATACCCGGCATCCCATATGGTCCCCGAGCACTGCCAGGAGTAATTCCTGAGTGCAAAGCCAGGAGTAACCCCTGAGCGTGGCGGTGTGACCCAAAAAGCAAAAAAAAAAAGATCACCAGAAGTTAATTTTTGGTATAACCGGGAATAACTGAGCAACAGGAAGTGTGGCCCCCAAACAAACAAAAGAATAATAGGATCCTATATAGTTTTACATTTTAAAATGTTCCTTTAAGTAGCTAGTAGATAGCTCAGTGACTTAAAGCATTCATCTTGGAAGTGGAAGAACTCAAGCCCAATCCCAGATACAATCCTGGTGGCTCTGCTATTTCTGCCTAGCAGCCCTGCTGATTCAAGTAGCCACAAAGGTTTTCCCAAGGCACTACTGTCGGTGTGTAGAAAACGAACCTAAGAAGATGTGTAAGCAGAGACAACCCTTACTCCCTAAGAACCAACCAGGACTGTGGCCCACAGCAAGCACACATGCAAGCACTAGAACTAAAGGCTGCTCCTGGGCAAGCACCATAAGCAACAGTGCAAGCACCCACATCTGATGTGCAACGCGAGAGCAGCACAACTGAAAGGCACAAGCACCACCGTCAGTCTATGTGAGATCATCACAACGGGGGAGGGAGGGAGAGAAGAATAAAAATTGTTTGGGGGTCAGAGAGAGAGCACAGTAGGTAAGGCACAATGCCTTGCACGCAGCTGATCCAGATTCAATCCCTGGCACCACACACATATGGTCCCCCAAACACAATCAGGAGCGACCCATAAGCTGAGCCAGGGGTAAGTCCTAAGCACTGCCAGGTGTGGCCCCCAAAACAAACAAAAAGTTACTTTGAGGGGTCTGAGTATTAGTACAGAGGATAGGATATTTGCCTTGCACAAGGCCGACCCAGGTTCAATCCCTGACTTCCCATCACCAGGACTAATTCCTGAGTGCAGAGCCAGGAGTAACCCCTGAGCACACCAGGTTTGACACAAAAAGCCAAGAAAAAGAAGAGTTACTTTGAAAAAATTGGGGGGCTAAATTAGGGGGTGGAGGTTGAACCACACATAGCAGTGCTCAGAGCTCATTCCTAGATCTGAGTTCAGGGGTCACTTCTAGTGATGCTCAGAGAACTATATGCTACACCAGAGATTAAACCCAGGGTGAACCTCATATCTTACTCCTGTACTCTCTCCAGCCCCTTAAAATTTCTTCTACAGGGGCGGGGCGATAACCCAGCGGGTAGGGCGTTGGCCTTGCACGCGCCAGCCCATGCCGGCCCGGGTTCGATTCCCGGCATCCCATATGGTCCCTGAGCAACGCCAGGGAGTAATTCCTGAGTGCAGAGCCAGGAGTAACCCCTGAGCATCGCCGGGTGTGACCCAAAAAAAAAAAAAAAAAAAAAAAAAAATTCTTCTACAACTGTTTAAGGAAAAAGAATATCTTTATAGTAAGCGCCTGCCTTGCAGGCATGAGAAAATATGTTCCATTTTGCATTCCACATACCTAATGCAATCCCAGCAGTATCGCTGTCACGTGGCTGCAGGACCACGGTAATGTAAGCTATCTCCAGAGTACTCCAACTGAGTGCATGTGAACATCACAACTACCTCACGTAAGCAACACTGCTGAGAGTGCGATCCCAAAAGCAAGTGTGAAAGCACCACAATCAAGTGTATGTAACCCAGTTATCACAGCAGCAATAACAAGGGAGAGGAAAAATAAAATATTTAAAAAATGAAAATATGGGCCAGAGATAGTCCAGGGGGTAGGTGACCCAAGCTCAATGCTGGCATCTCATATGGCGCCCCAGGCACCACCAGGGAGATTTTCGAGTGCAAAGTAGGGGTAAACCCTGAGCACCATCAAGTGCGGCCCCTCTACCCTCCTCAGCCCCCAAAACAGAGAAAATACACAGGATCTGGCATATCAGAGTTCAGTGGTCAGGAAGCACATGCACACACTGGGACCTGAGTTCAAACCCAAGGACCACATGGCTCCCTAGTACCACCAAAGTAGCTCTGGTAATCAAGCAGCTCTCCATCTTCAGACCCTCCCACTGAACTGCCACCTGCATCAGCAGAGTATTGCCAGGAGGGGCCCTCAGACCCCGTGAGACCCAAAATAAAAATAAAGAAAAAGTTCTTATTCTGTAACAAAATAAAACTGTTTTAATATGAGCACGCTTTTAAAAATGCCATTATAAATATCTCTAGTATGTGTTGGTAGTAGAATGAATTACTAGCTAATTTAACTGGCAAATATGGCTTCTGTGTTTGTTTATTGGTTTTGGGCCACGCCCGGCAGTGCTGAGGGTTTACTCCTGACTCTGACTTAGGAACCACTCCCAGCATGACTCAGGGAACTACCTGACACCAGGGATGGAACTCGGGTTGGCCACATGCAAGGCAAGATCCCAACCTGCTGTAACTATAGCCTAGCCCCATGACTTCCTTTGTAAAACATCAGAAGTAGGCCTGAGAGCTCAGTAGGTTCAAGCCAATGCAGGAGGCCCAGGTCTATCCCTGGCACCATTATCTGGATCACTGCCAACAGGAAGTCAGAGCACCAAGCGGGCATAGCCACTGAATACCATTGAACACTGCTGGATGTGGCCCCCAAACCAAATCATTAACAATAAAATACCAAAAGTAAGTCGCAGATTAAAAACCTTCAACAAAATCTATGAAAATTCAAAAAAGTTAGTTCAGGGGCCGGAGTTAGTACCGGGGGTAGGGTGTTTGCCTTGCATGAGAAGGACTTGGGCTCGATCCCCAGCATCCCATATAGTGTCCAGGGCACTGCTAGGAATAACTGCTGAGTACAGAACGAGAAGTAACCCCTAAGCATTACCAGGTGTGACTCAAAAAGCCAAAATTTAAAAAAAAGGCCACCTCACTTTTCTCTAATTCTTGCCAAACATGTGTGTACAAAAGGGCTAATTATTATTATGGACGCAAGAGTTTTTTTTTGTAAAAAACACAGTAGAATAAATAGCTCATTATCAGATTAGGAAACTTTGTTCATAAGGTTTTATCATACTAGTACTCTTTCCTTAGAAATAACATTCACTTGTTAATTCATCTGACTCGTTCAAAAATGTAGACAATTCAAAAACTTTGTCAATATAATAATAGCCTTTATTCCAACCTCAAAGAAATTAAGATAATCAAACCAATGAGCATCTCAAACATTTTTTAAATACCTCAAAATGGCATTAAAATAAACACAGGAAGACTTCAGTTGCCATGCTTTTTAACTGGCATTCAAAATTATAAATATAAACAAAAAATAAACAGTGTAAAACAAACTATGTTTCACCTTCAGAAGAATAGTCTAACCAGGAAAAATGTGAGAATAAAAACATGGCATTAAACAATGACAGAGAGTAACCACAGAGATTGTACAGGAATTAAGGTGCTTGCCAAGCATACAGCCAACGTGAGTTCAATTCCCAGCACAGCAAATAGTCCACCAAGCACTGCCAGGAGTGATCCCAGACCAAAGAATCGCTCCTGAGCACCTCTTGATATGACCCCAAACTCCAATAAATAATAACGATCAATCCAGTAATGAATTCTCTTCTACATCTTAAAACAAATTATTTAATAACTGGATAAAATTTAAAAGCTCCATGCTTCAAAATCTGTACTCAGAAGTCCAGAAAGTACGCTATGGGTATAACACACTAATATCACAAACCAGTGACTTACTTTTTTCTCCATATGGCCCAGGATTGAACTCGGGGCAATTTTTAGTGAAAGGCATATACTCTACTCCACATCCTTGGGATCCCCATGATTGCCTTAACTGACGTACCCAAGGGCGATGGCCCAGAAGACTAGTCTGCATACTCAGCGGGCAGGAAACCTGGGTTCCATTCTGACTCTGGATAGTTCCCGGAGCACCACCAGGACTGAGCCCTGACCACCTAGTGGGAGAGGCCTCTGAGTACTGCCAGGTTTGACCAAAAAAAAACACAAAACTTTCATTAAAAACACACTGTTCATGGGGGGCCGGAGCGATAGTCCAGCCAGTAGGGTGTTTGCCTTGCACGCTGGCCGGCCCATGCCGGCTCGGGTTCGATCCCCGGCATCACATACGGTCCCACAAGCACCGCCAGGAGTAATTCCTGAGTGCAGAGCCAGGAGAAACCCCTGAGCATCGCCGGGTGTGACCCAAAAAGAAAAAAAAAAACCACACTGTTCGTGAAAATATTAATGAAGAAATGGTGAGTTTTAAACATAAGCTCATTATTAAACGGTTAAGTTCAAACTAATTTCTTGGTATAGATTCTGGCTACCTTAAAGGAGAATTTCTATTTTCTCTGTTCAAGCTATACTTCGAAAATGAGTCAACCAAGCTATGTTTTAAAATGAGTATGCCCTACGAATTCACATTCATACATGAAATATGTTAGTATCATCGCAATTATCATTGGAGTTACATCATCTTCAAAATTTTTCCTCAGTGCAACTGAGAAGTTACAAAAATCTTTTTTCAAAATAAGTTTTAAACTCCACTACAGAAATTCTCTTTCCTGAAACTCAAGTCAGCGAAAATAAGAACGGGTGTGACTAAAGCCACCCCAAAGGCAAGATAATAAGGGGATGTACTTACGTTTCAAAACAACGATCCACGTTGTCGGACATCAAAAGCAGCATGCACAGCTGTTCAAGGGCTATTAGCTGCATGTCCCTTTCATCTCCTTGTCCCATCTGCAGCCATTCTAGCAACGTGTCCGGATCCACGTCTGCCATGGTTCTGTTTAAATTTTTTAAAGGGGGAAAAAGAAGGGGAGGGGGAGAAGGTTTTAATACACAAGATTGACTCACGTGGCTTTAAAAACAAAAAAAAAAAAAACTTTCTCATTGACTAGAACCAAAGTTTTGTGATGTCCTCCAAGGAATTAGCAAAGACTGGATCCGGGTGTTTAGACAGAGGGCTTAATGCAGCTTTCCAACTTTGCCTACTTCCCGGGTTTAACGTTCCTAGAGCACACTAAAGAAAATCTAGCTAGCACAAGAGCATAAGCTGATTAGGTTGTCACTGAACTAGAAACCAGAGCTGTCTTTGTTCACAACAGTTCCACTACTGCTCTCATCCACACCTCTGCCAAAAACGCACACAACACCTTGCGCTGGACTCTCTTCTCCTTCCCTGCAAACTACCCCCGCACCCGGCCACCTAAAACCGATTTTCCGATAAAAGGCGGGTGAGTGTTAAGTCCCACGACCCAAACCAAGTTCTCCTTTCAAAGAAATCGCCAACCTCCCAAATGTCGCCGTTCCCCCGTGTATTTGTTCATGTGAGCTGAGCAAACACAAGCCACGATGAGCTTCAAGAGTTAGGAATCGTGGCAGTCCGGGCACCTGTTCTAAAAAACTTTTTTTTTTTTTTAAGCAATGTTCAAAGTCAGTGCAATGGCCCAGCACGTTACGGGTCGGCCTACGGGCCAAACACAAGGCCGCCCTCGGTGCCCCAAGCCCACGGCACCAGGCAGCTGGGGAACACAACAAAACCCAAGACAAACCCCGAGCAACAGCCCCGGCAGGCCGGGCATTACGGAGGCCGCCGAGCGCCCGACGGGCGGGCATTCTGGATCCCGCGTAACCAGGTGCGTGGGGGTCCCGGTGGGCACCCAACGGCGGCGCCGGCCAGGGAGCACCCAGCACTCGGGGCCCAGCCCCCGCGCTCCGTCCCCCGCACGAAACCCCGCCGAGACGCGCCGGGCCCGAGGGAGACTGGGGGGACGAAGCTCTGGGGGGACGAAGCTCGGGCGAGCGGCGGGGCCCGAGCAGGCCGCAGGGGCCGAGCGCAGACGTCCGGGGCCCGGCGGGGCGTCCCAGGTTGGGACGGGCAGCGCAGCCGCCTCAAGGACGCGGGGGGCCCGCCGCGACTCCCGCGGGCATCCGTGGGGAAGGAACAAAGAGGCTCCAAAGCGGGCAAGTCGGCAGCAAAGCCCTCCGACCTCACCCGGGGCCGGGGTCTCGCTCTCGGCCCCGCGTTCTGGATCCGGGATCTCGGCCCCCCGCACGGCGCCCCGGGGCCCGGCGCTTTCCCACGAACCCCCGGCGTCCCCGCTTCCTCTCCCGTCGGGCTCTCACCCGGGCCTGTCGTCTCCAACTGCTCCGGCCCAGTTCCAAGCAGGCCGCGGGCAGAGCTAGGCCCGGCCGCGGCCCTCGAGTTCCCAGGAAGCCGCAGGCCGCGCAGGTCGAGCCAGGCAGGCGGCACAGGAAAAGCCGCGCCTCGTCCCTCCCCTTCCTCCGCGGGGACCCGGTGACAGGGAAGCGAGAGCTTTCCTCCCCCCGCCCCCCGAGCGGCTGCAGCCTGCGCACGTCCGGCCCCGGCACGCGGCTCCTCAGGCCGTGCTGCTCAGAGGCCCGCGCGCTGCTGCAGGCGGCGGCGGCGGCGGCGCGGGGAGGCCGCGTCCATCGTGATCCGGGAGGGGATGGGTCGAGGGTCGGGCGAGAGCCGGACGGGGAAGCGGCGACGGAGGGCAGCCGAGCCGGGCGGAGGCGGAGCCACGCCGCGCTCCTGCCAGCGACCCCGCCGGCCGCCGCGTGGGGCGCTGTGGAGGCCGCTGGGCCCAGGTGGCGTGCGCACCCGCCGAGGGCGCTGAGCTGCTGCTGGACGTGGAGCCGCCGTGCCCGGCCACCCCTGTTGGGCCCTCGGACCTCCTGCGCCTGGGCGGCTGTCTCACGCCTGGCGCTGCGCTTCCCGTGACAATCGGAACGTGCTCCTCGGACCCTCGCACACACTGGTGCACGCACGTTCAGCTTGTGCACCGCGTGTCCACGCTCAGAGGGCTCCGCTGCGGGGGTCCCCCACACCGTGCTGCCCAACTGCGGCCGGGCCTGTTGGCTCAGCCTCTCTCGAGCCCAGGTGGGCTATGCCCCAACACGAGCTCCCCCGCCGGGCTCAACACCCTCCTCGGGCACGGAAGCGCGAGAAACAGCGCCCTCCTCCCACCCCACCCCCGGGGGTCCTGGCGGGCAAAATGCCCGTCTGTTCCCGGAAAATAAATGAACGCAGCTCAGCCCTGGGAAACCCAGTAGCGGCCTTGTCTCCCTTTGTGCGGAAGAGAAACTCGAAGTTCCAGAAAGCAACCGTTCAGGGTCACTGCGGGCCCTGGAAGCCCCAGCGACTCTCCCGTGAGTTGTGATCAGTGAAAGCGCACAGTTGTTTTTTTTTTTTTAAATATTTTATTACACCGCCATGTGATATACAATTACAAAGATGTTCATGTTTGGGTTTCTGTCATACAGTGTTCCAGCACCCATCCCTCCACCAGTGCCCATTTCCCACCACCAATGTCCCCACTTCCCTCCCCCTCCCTAGCCTGCCTCTATGGCAAGTTCTTTATCTCTTCTCTCTCTCTCTTTCTCTCTTCTCTTACACATTGTGGATTGCAATACATACATTTAGAGATTATCATGTATATCTTTTTTCCTATATTCAATGCTCAGTTCTAGGCTGGTATTATCACTTTTGACAAATATTAGCACACTGTTCCCTTCTCTGTCTTACCTAACCACTGATTCCCACATGTTTGTGGTAGATTCCACCTTTTATTTTTAATTGAAAGATGCTCATGTAGAGCTTTGGTTCTACAGTGTTCCAACACGCACCCTCCGCCCAAAACCATCTCCCATCACCAATGTCCCCCACCTCCCTCCCCCCCTCCGCACCTCAACCACTTGGCGGGTTCTGTATGTCATTTCTCTCCTCTTTATATCTCCTTCCCAACAAACTTTCCTGCTCTTCGTGGAATGCAGTGCATTAAAAGACATTACTGTTTCACTATTTTAGTGGACCGGCGTGGCCGCTTCGACCTGGGCTCGAACTGGCTTTGCTCTGTTAATCTGGTCGTGAGGCAGTTTCCCAGCGTCCAGACAGCAAAAATGGTGGCTAGTGTGATGGGCGGAGTCTCATCCGGCTGCTTCCGGGACCCCCAGAGGCGACGGGCCCACTCCCAAAACCCATCTGTCCTCCTCGGGGTTCCATGGTCAGCTAGGCCGGGCGCGAGCCGAGACAAGCGCACAGTTTTTAACTCACACATACAAAAAAAAAATTTTTTTTAAGTGACTACTATAATAAAAATAGCATATGCTTGCTAAGAGGATGTACTCGGAGATGTTTATGATGTAGTCACTTTGAAATGTGAATTCATCTTTATCATGTGCATATTTATTTAGGTGCCTGAACCGCACCTATCTGTGTTTGGAAAGTCCCAGCGAGCGAGATGACTGGTAGTGCTGGGGGGACCTTGCAGTGCCAGGGCTGGAAACCAGAGCTCCAGCATGAAAGGCGCTGTTCGCTGCTGTGAGTGGTCTCAGGCTCCCCTTTTTGTGTTTGTTTTGAGACAATACCGACTGAGTTCAGGGTTTTTTACTCCTGGCTCTGTGCTCCTGGATCACTCCTGCTGGTACCCAGAAACCATACACAGTGCCTAGAATAAGCAGAGGTCTGCCTTTGGTTGCATGCAAAGCAAGACATTTAAGGCAAACTCCTGAACTATCTCTGGCCCGAGTGACCCACCTTTTAAATCAAGGAATTCATTACTCGGAATTAGTGGGATAAGTAAGCCTGTGCATATCACTTCCACTGCTTCATCTTTTAAACAAAATTGATAGTGACAGTTTGAAAAGTGTCCCAAGGTTGGAGCTATAGTGGGTAGGGTGTTTGCAAGCAATCAACCTGGGTTCGGTCCTTGGCACCGCAAATGGCTCCCCAGCCATGCAACCAGCACTACCAGCAGTAATTCCTGATGATCTCTGTGTGTGGCCCAAAAAGCCAAGAAAATAAAAATTTCCTTTTATGCAGAGGACATGCTGAATATGTTTGAAGAACCGATATTTGGGGGGTATAACAGATTTGTCTTCTTACATCATAGGCACAAGTCCCACCCACACTTGCTAGGTCACCTATCAGCTAATCAAGAGGAAAAGGTGGAGAATTCCACTCTCTTCTTACAACTTCAATACATGAGAATAATTACTTGGGCCTTCAAAACTTGGGTTTTACTTGAATGTGACTCCAATGTGACTTTTGCTGCCAGCAAAAGTGTCAAGGAGAAAGTGTTCTTTCTGAGCCTGAAAACTGTACCAAGAAGGGAAAAATACAAAGAAAGCCTATTATGTTCTAAGACAAAGGGTATAGGAGCTGTGCCCCCAGCAAAGAACAGCCCTTACTAATGACAGGGAGAGGAGTGCCAGCCAAAGTAAGCACCTAGCATTTAAACTGAGATAGCAAATAGCATTGAGATAGCAGGTAAGGCGCTTGCCTGGCGTGCTGCCAATGTGGGTTTGTATAGTCTTCCCAGCACTGCTAAAAGTGATCCCTGAGTAAACAAATGTGCTTTCCTGCATGCAAAACTTATACTCAATCCTTAAAGCTATCTCTCCAGCTCATGTCAATGCATTTTAAAATCTATTTCCAAAATGTGGAAATAGATTAAAATGTGTTGGTGGCAAGAATGATGTTACAGTGTGTAAGTGCTTGCCTTGCACATGGTTGACCTGAGTTCAGTTCCCAGCTCCAGGTCAGCCATGAGCTGGGAACTTATATACTGTCTCATATACTGCCCTATGTCTGACCAGGAGTGATCCCTGACCACAGAGCCTGAACACTGCTGAGTGCAACCTCAAAACAAAAAAGTTATAAAAGACCAAGACAATTTGCATGGAGCTGGTGTGATAGTACAGCTGGGAAGGTGTTTACCATGCACATGGCAGACCGGGTTTGAGCCCCTGAACATCGTCAGGAGAAATTCCTAAGTGCAGAGCTGGGAGTAACCTATAAGCATTGCTGTGTGTGACTCAAAATGAAATATATATATATATATATACACATATATTATATAATATATGTATTATATACATATAAACACAATACATATATATACATATATATATATATATAAACACAAACAGGCCAGTGTTTAAGATCAGCTTTATATTTTATTAACTTGCCTTGTGCCTGGACAGCCTGACCTGGGTAGATCCTTGGCACCACATGTAGTCACCAGACCCCATCAGAAATGATACTTGAGGGCAGAACCAGGAGTAAGCCTAGGAGTAACCCCCAAAGCCAAAATATAAAATCAAAAGCAATAAACTATAGTGATCTAGGTTTATTAGGGGTGCAGAAAGAGGAAGGACCCTGCTCAGGGCTTGCTCCTGAATCTGTGCTCAGGAAGCCCTCCTGGGCTACTCACCGAATCATAAGAACCTGGATCAGCCAGGTGGAATGTGAGTGTCTTAAGCCCTGAAATATCGCTCTAATCCCTCTAAATTTTTCTCTTACTTTATTTGGGCTTTGGATCATCCCTTGTGGTACTCAGGGGTTACTCCTAGCTCATTGTTGAGTGATTCAGGGTTCCTACCCAGCTTCTTACAGGCAAAGTGTATGCTCCAGTTCACTGAGGTATTTCTTTAGAGCAGTCTAAGTTTTTGTTTGGCAGGGGTAAGGCTGGGGTTTGGGACATACGTGGTTGTTGCTCAGGGCTTACTTCTGGCGGTGCTCGGGAACATTTAAACCAGGGCTGGCCACATATAAGTCAAGCACCTTAACCTCTGTACTATCTCTCAGGCCCCATCTACGTTTTTTAAGACTCAAGGTAGGGTAGGGAGAGATAACTCACGTCTATCTCTGAGTGTAAACTTTGCATGTGGGAGGCTCAGGTTTGTTCCCTGGCACCACATGGTCACTTTAGCACTGCTAGGAGTAACTCCTGAGCACTGAGCCTTCAGTGAACTCTGAGCACTTCATGCTGTGGCCCAAAAAACAAAAACAAATAATATAAAAGACTGGAGTGATAGTACAGCAGGTAGGGTACTTGTCTTGCATGCAGCCAACCCTTTCCAATGGTCCTCTAAACACTGCCTGAAGCAATTTCTGAGTGTAGAGCCAAGAGTAACCCCTGAGCATTGTCAGATGTGGCCCCTAATTCCCCCTCCAAAAAATATGTGTGTATTTGCTTTTTTGGGTCATATCTGCTGATGCTCAGGTTTTACTCCTGACTCAGCACTCAGGAATTACTCCTGGCTATGCTTGGGGGACCATATGGGATGCCAGGGATCAAACCCAGGTTGGCCACATGCAAGGCAAATGCCCTAACTGCTCGCCTATCACTCTGGCTCATAAATACTTTTTTTTTTTTTGCTTTTTTGGGTCACACCCGACAATGCTCAGGGGTTTCTCCTGGCTCTGCACTCAGGAATTACTCCTGGCGGTGCTCAGGGGACCATATGGGATGCCGGGATCGACCCAGGCCGGCATGGACCGGCTGCGTGCAAGACAAATGCCCTACCCGCTGGGCTATAGCTCCGGCCCCAGATAAATAAATATTTTAACTAAATAATAAAACTTAAACTAGTGATTCCTGACTGTACTTTGGGGACAATATAGTGCCAAGAATCAAACCCGGGCTCCTGTTTATCACTCCAGCACCAATTATTTCTTTGTGTGTATATGTGTGGTGCTGGGAACTGTAAAAGAAGTTTGAAAAACTATAAGCATACTTTTTTCCAATTCTTTTTACAATTAAAAATAGGGTTTTGAGGGCCAGAGCGATGCTACAGTGGATAGTGTGTTTGCCGTGCAAATAGCCAACCTGAGTTCAGTCTCCAGCATTCTATATGTTCCCTGAGCTCCACCAGGAATAATCCCTGTGTGCAGAGCCAGGGAAGAACCCATGAGCATCTCCAGGGAATGACCCAAAAAGCAAAATAGATAAATAAAAATGTAATTTTGGTGGGCCAGGCTGAGTAGAGCATATGACTCAGATGGGTGAGGCCCTGAGTTCTATACCCAGCACCTCTAAATGGTGAAAATCAAGGGACCGGAGTGATAGTGCAGCAGGGAGGGCATTTGTCTTGCAAGTGGCTAGACAGGTTTGAACCCCTAAACCTCATGTGGTGGACACCCAAGCCCCGCTACAAATGACTCTCCAAACTCAAAGCCTGCGTTTGGGTCACCCCCAAAAGATGGTGAAAAGCCAAACTAAGTAAATGAAAATGTAATTTTTGATGTTGCATATAAATAGAAAAATCAGAAGATTGCAGGAAGGTGGGGAAAGATCAGTAATTGCCTACCATCTTCAGATTCTTACATTTCGATAACATTGCTAGGTCTATTTTTTCTAGACTAAATATAAATATAAAATCATATATATTCCATGTGGCCAAACTATTAAATGAGTATGGTATGATATCTAACAAATCTTAAACTCTTTTCTTGGCCCTCTTTCTTGCTCGTTTCAGTCACAAGAATTATGCTTTTCTCCGAGAGGAGTGCCTCTGTAGTAGAAGAGTAAAGAGGTGAGCTTTATCCAAGCAAAGCTGCTTAAGAGGAAAATCCATCTAGGTCATTTAAAACCAAAATTATCTTTTACTTCCCTGGGGATCATTTGCAATAAATTATCTGGATCCTTGTCTATAATACCTAAGAAAGTAAATCAGAATTTAATATAAACTTGGAGCCCAAGAAATAGTGTTTTATTTCACTAGACAAATGTCAATGGCTTGATAACACCTGAGACTATATACATGTATTATTAATGTAGGGATGTGATTATACAGAGACATTCTAGATACTAAGGCAGGGAGATTCTTTCCCTGTATTACTAATCTGTTTTGGTGATGTTCATGAACTGCTCCCAGCTTGGGTATTTTTGTCTATACATACCCACCCAGGCTTACTCCTGGCTCTGTACTCAGAGATCACTTCTAGCAGCCTCCGGGACCATATGAGTTGCCAATAATCAAACCCAAGCCATTTACCTAGAAGGCAAGCTCCCTGCCCACTGAACTATATCTCTGACCCTTGCTGCTCCCAGTTTGGTGCTTGGTAGACACTCCTGCCAGTGACCAGGGAATTATGTAGTGCCTATGATGGAACTCAGGTCTCCCTTATGTCCTTTGAGCTATATCCCCTGACCCAAAATAGGGGCCCTTTTTTCCCCTTCAATTTAATTTGCAATACTTTAATTGTAGTGTTTCAGGCATACAATGTTCCAACATTACAGCCACCACGAGTGTTAAGTGTGCCTCCACCAATGTCCCCAGGACCTTTCCTGTTCAACAACCCCTCCCCCACCCAGACCTTGGCAGGCTCACATTCAGGGGATATTACCATTGGCCGTTATTAATTCCTTTATACATTTACATATTCCTCATATGAGAAAAATCATTCTGTATTTATCCCTCTCCCTCACTAACTTTACTTAGCGTGATATCTTCTAGTTCCATCCAAGCAGCAGCAAATTACATAGGATTTAATTTTTGCTTAAAGCTGAGTAGTATTCTGTTGTATCTATACCACAGTTGTTGTTGTTGTTTTTAATCCACTTATCTGGTTGTAGCCAGTTCAGTTGTTTCCAGCTTTTGGCTATTGTGAATACCACTACAATGAACATTAGGCGTGGAATGAAATTCTGTTTGTTTGTTTTTTAGTTTGGGGACCATACTTGGCTTTGTAAGACTCATGGATCTCAGAAGTCTCTTCAATTGTTTTTGTTTTGTTTTATTTTAATGTAATTTTGTTTTTTTTTTAATGTAATTTTATTATTTTCCCCCAAATATTATTACACCATTTTAGACATACAATTGAAAGATTCTCATGTAGAGTTTTGGTTCTACAGTGTTCCAACACACGCATCCCTCCACCCAAACCCATCTCCCATCACCAATGTCCCCACCTCCCTCCCCCTCCGCACCTCAACTACTTGGCAGATTCTGTACGTCATTTCTCTCCTCTTTATATCTCCTTCCCTCCAAACTTTCCTGCTCTTCGTGGAATGCAGTGCATTAAAAGACATTACTGTTTCACTATTTTAGTGGACCGCCTGGCGGCCACGCAACCTGGGCTTCGAACTGGTTTTGCTCTGTTGATCTGGTCGTGAGGCAGTTTCCCAGCGTCCGGACAGCGAAAATGGTGGCTAGTGTGATGGGCGAGTTTCATCCGGCTGCTTCCGGGACCCCCCAGAGGCGATGGGCCAACACCCAAAACCCATCTGCCCTCCTCGGGATCCCATCGTCAGCTGGGCTCGGCGCTGAGCCGAGTTCCAGCCTCCCCAGCCGCTTGTGAAGCTCTGCATGCTGGCCCCTGTTTTGTTTTATTTGTTGTTTTGTTGGGGGGCACACCTCATGGTGCTCAGTGCTTACTCCTGGTTCTGTGCTCAGACATCACTTTTGTTGGACTTGAGGGACCCATGTGTACTGCAGGGGATCAAACTTAATTTGGTCATTTGCAAAGCAAATGCTTTACCCACTGTACTATTGCTCTGATGACAGAAGTCTGTTAATCTGATGCAGTCCTATTAATTTTTGTTTAGGGGCCACACCTTGCAGTGCTCACTCCTAGCCAGGCTCAGGGGACATATGGGGTGCTGGGTATTGAACCCAATTGGCCATGTACAAGACAAGCACAACACCCACTGTACTATTGCTCCAGACCCTAGTTTTACTTGTTTATTTGTGCTTCCTTTCACTTGTCCAATGGCATTGAGCCACTGGACATATCTCTAGCATCAGTATCGTGTGAAGTTCTGCCTAAATTTTTTCCTCATTGTATTTTTATGGATTTGGGTCTAGCATAAATGAATCAATGATTTAAACAATTTTAATTAAGTCTTATGTATGGTGTGAAATAAGATAATATATTGTATATATACATATATTTGGCTAACTCGTTTTTCTGGTGTAAAATAAGGATATACATGCATATATGTATAGATATATACATTTGTATATACACTTATACATGCCACATGCATATAAATGTGAATATATATATATATACATATATATATACACCAGTTTTCCTAATACCATTTATTGAAGAGACTTTGTTTATGCCACTTCATAAACCTAGATTGTTGGTCTAAATTAACTGTCAGTATACATTATGGTCTCTCTCTAAATTCTCAATTCTATTTCATTGGTCTGAGAGTCTGCCTTTATTCCAGTATCACAGTCTTAATTGCTATACCTTTGTATTACTTTGATTATTCAGGGATTCTTATTACAGACATGTATATAATATAATCCCCATACCCTGAAGTTCATACTTTCAGAAATATGGTTTATTACTACCCTATTTATAATAACCAAGATAAGGAAATAATTTAAGTGCCCAATGTTAGGTCAGTGGGCAAATTAATGTGGTGGGATGCAGCTTCATGGTAGAGAATATGCTTTGCATATACAAAGCTCTAGGTTTGGTCCCTGGTACTACTTTTGAAAAAGTATGTGTGGTATATATACGTAATAAAACACTGTTCTACATTAAAAAAAAAGATAAAGCAAACCTTTCCTTTTTGCAATATGTGAATTAAAAGGAATCACACTGGGTGAAATATGCCAGATAGAGAGGCCAGGAATGTTGCTCAGCAATAGAGTATTTGCCTTCCATGTGTAAGGTCCAGGGTTCAATCCTCTGTGCTGCACACACACAGAGACTCATAAGGATAGGAAACAAATACACGGGCCCATCACTTCTGGGGTCCCAGAAGCAGCCGGATGAGACTTCGCCCACCACACTAGCCACCATTTTTGCTGTCCGGACTTTGGGAAACTGCCTCATGACCAGATTAACAGAGCAAAACCAGTTCGGAGCCCAGGTAGGCGGCTCCCAGGAGTGGGAATCACTGGGAATTCGTCAGATGGAGTCAGGGGCCAGGCCTTCCCCCTCCAGTGAGGTGTGGACATTGGTGATGGGAGATGGGTTTGGGTGGAGGGATAGGTGTTGGAACACTGTAGAACCAAAACTCTACATGAGCATCTTTCAATTGTTTGTCTAAAATTGTGTAATAAATTTGGGGGAATAATAAAATAAAATGAGAAAAAAAAAGAAACAAATACAAAATTATTTCACTCAAATGTGGGATACAGGGAAGCAAAGCAAATAAACAGAAAAAAAACATACCCATGACTCAAATTGTGTAAGCGAGGTTGCCTAGGAGGAAAGTTAATGGATGGGAGAGGCATCCAGTAAGCTGTAGTAGAGGGATAGTCGTTTTCCATGGTGTGGTAATATATAGTAAAGTTGTGCCCCTAAAAATAGACAGTCATAATATAAACATT
>JAJIBD010009577.1:0-13636 GCA_021461705.1 Cryptotis parvus
ATATATATATATATATATATATATATATATATATATATATATATATATATATATATATCATGATCACGATCTTCCCGTGGATCATCTATTTGCTAGAACAGGCACCAGTAATATCTCCATATGTCCTGTCTCATGCCAATAGAGCCAGGGGCATCGGCTTGCTACAGGAACATAAAGAGCCTCAAACAATTATATTAGGTCATGGGAATGACCTAATATAATTGTTACTGGAATTTGGCATATCAAATACAACAAGAGAAGCTTGCCAGGCTTGCCGAGCAGGAGACAAACTCTTTTAAACACCTCCAAATAAAGCATGTATTGATGAGCCGCACGGCTGCTTGCGGTCGCGAACGGGCTGTGATGGGCTGGTCTGCTGGGTGGAGTTCTGACGAGAGGGAAGTCCAAATGTGGAAAATGGTGGCGCCCGTGGAGTGAGGGGGATGGTCTGGCTTGTTGTGAGGCTCTGCTGAGGTGGTGGGCCAGGGCTAGAACCCGCCATGCCTACCGACTGCCTCATGAACAACTGTGCACAGGGAGAGCAAGGAACAGCTCTGCCCCATGTCTGAGAGTCTCTGGCCAGACTCTATTATATAGTAGACTAGACTATATTATATAGTAGAATAGACTATATTATATAGCCTCACAACAAGCCAGACTATATTATAATATATATATATATATATATATATATATATATATATATATATATATATATAATGCAATAGCATTCTTTTATTTCCCAGAAATACCCATGTAGTTCTTGTCTATCATAGCTCTATGGTTGGGAGTTTGTTTTTTGGGATAAGAGAAGGCAAAGTTGAGCTATTTAGTACAGTGGGTAGGGTACTTAATTGCACATGGCTGACCTGGGTTTGACCTCTGGGACCACACATTATTCCCTGAGCAATGCTGGTGGTCTACAAAATAAGCTTTCCATTTTGAAAAATATGGGATTGAATTCCAGCTACGCTCTATTTGTCTTTGAACAAGACTTGTATTTTCTTAACCATAGCTTCCTCCTTTAGAATAATTAAAAAATTATTTATGACTCACAACTTTTTTGGGTGAGAATTAAATGAATTAAAGTATGTGACCAAAGTGACCATAACACATTTTACTGGCTGCTGAGTTTATCAGCAGACACCAAAAGTAAAGAATGTCACTGTGCAACTGTAACATTGATGAAGAAAGAAGCTGGAAGGTAACAAAAAGATTATTTTGGAAGACAATTGGATGATGTAGCTGGGAGAACAAATCAACTCATAAGTTTTCTTGTGTTACAATAATTCACTCATGATTGAAAGTAAAATCAATGTTTCAGCAGAGAACAGGGAAACTTGAAAACTATAATGGAAAACTGCACCCAGCTGAAACCACCAGGATGCAAAGAGCAAAGGAAGCAAGTGGGATTTTTATGGATCTATATAAACAAACATTAAGAGCTGATCACAAGCTCTGCTCATCAGAGTCCCACCCTACAGCAGTCTATTTCATACCCAGATATGTGTGATCTAGAGACACAGATACACGGGGCAGAGCTGCTACCGGCTCTCCCTGTGCCCAGCTGATCATGAGGTACCAGGAGGGAAGGTTGGTTCTAGCCCTGGCCGGCCATCCCAGCAGAGCCTCGCAAGAAGCTAGAGGAACCCACACGCCATGAGGGCCACCATTTTCAACATCTGGTATCCACAGCTTGTCAGAGCCCCACCCAGCGAAGAGCTGATCTTTCCCCATCTCGCATGACTGCAGTTCATCAACAAATGCATGAGATGAGAGGCTACTACAAGAGTATCCCACCCGCACGGCAGAGCCTGGCAAGCTACCCGTGTCATATTTGATATGCCAAAAACCAGTAACAATTATAGACCTCATTCCCATGACCTAAAGGAATGGTTTGAGGCTCTTCATGTTCCTGGAGCGAGCAGATGCCCTTGGGCTACACTAGCATCAAGTGAGAGGATGCATGGAGATGTTACTGGTGCTTGCTCGAGCAAATCAATGCACAATGGGAAGACAAGTGATACAAGTGACATAAACAAGCATTAACTGCACAGAATTTTATTGTTTTAAAGAGGATAGTATGCTGATGAGCTTTGGAGTTAAACTACGGACAGCCTTTATGGAGAGTTGCCACTGTTTCCTACTTCGGCATTGCTTGGATGGAACCTGGCACTCATTCTTGCTACCCTAACGGACTGTTCAGATCTTGTCTACCACCACCGCTGCCGCCACTACCATCATCACTACCTCATCCCAATGCCCACCCAGCCTTCACCATGATGACCACATCCCCTTCCAGGTGCGCCCGAACTACCACCAGGGCTTGGAAGCTGCCATCAACCTCCAGACAGAGCTGGAGCTCTCTGCCTCCTACATCTGCTTGTCCATGTCCTATTATTTTGATTGTGACGATGTGCCTTTGAAGAACTTTGCCAAATATTTCCTTCACCAATCTCATGAGGAGAGAGAACATGCTAAGAAGCTGAAGAAGTGGCAGAATCACCTTGGTGGCCACATCTTCCCTCAGATACCAAGAAATCAGACAGTGATGATTGGGTGAACAGGCTGAATGCAATGGAGTGTGTGTCACACTTGGAGAAGAGCGAGAATCAGTTCTTTCTGGAGCTGCACAAACTGGTCAGACAAAATCGAATCCCCCCCACCCCCATGTGATTTCCTGGAGTTCACTACCTGGACAAGCAGGTGAAGGTAATTAAATAATTGAGTGACCACGTAACCTACGTGCACAAGATGGGGCCCCTAGAACCTGGCAAGGAAGAGTATCTGCTTGACAAGCACGTGCTGGGGGCACAGTGACACAGAGAGCTAAGCCTTACGCTGGCTTCCCACAGCTACAGATGACCTCTGGGTCACCAGGGCAGCCCACGCATGTTGCGGTTACCGGGACCTTTTCTATAAGTCCCAAAACATCTGTTTCAGTCTTTGATTTGTATTAGTCCTTCAAATAAAGTAATTTAGTACTCCCCCAAAAAAAAAAAAAATTAAACCATAGTTTAATTCTTTAAGTACATATACTTAAAAAAATAAGGGTATAAAATTTTAGGAAGATAGTGGAATGAGGCATCAAGACTATTATTTCCAGATAAAAATTATATTAGCAGAATCTGTTGGATCTTTGGAATCTATCAACAAGCTCGTAAATTTCATGGGAAGAGTCTGGACTATAAATTTCAATCCATTTTAGCTAAAGGCATCTTTGAAGGTGAATCATCACCAACAAAGCAACTAGAAGAAAAGATAAACATATGGGACTACATGAAATTAAAAAGTTTCTGCACCTCAAAAGAAACAGTGACTCTGAATATACACAAAGAGACTTAAGTGATAAACTCTAAATATCTACAGGGCTAGCCACAATGTGTAAAATAAGAGGGAGAGAGATACAGAGACAGAGAGAGAGATAGAGAGAGAAAGAGAGGAAACTGGGGTACCTGCTATTAAGGCGGCCTGGGGGGGGAGGGGGAGGAGTACATTGGTGGTGGAAATGGGGCGCTGGTGGAGGGATGGGTGCTGGTATACTGTATTACCAAGAACCAATTATGAACACCTTTGTAATTGTATGTTTCACGGTGATATAATAAAAAAATAAAATTAAATAAAATTAAAAAAAAAAGAAACAGTGACTAAGATACAAAGACAGTCCACAGAGGGAAAGAATATTCACCCAATACCCATCTGATAAGGGGTTAATATCCAGGATATATCAGGCACTGGTAGAACTACCTTACAAGAAAATAAACAACCCCATCAAAAAATGGGGAGAAGAAATGAACAGAAACTTCAACAAGGAAGAAATTCGAATGGCCTAAAAAACATATGAAAAAATGCTCATCATCCCTAATCATCAGAGAGATGCAAATCAAAACAACAATGAGATATCACTTTACACCACAGAGACTGGCACATATTCAAAAGAGCAAGAACAACAAGTGCTGGCATGGATGTGGGGAAAAGGGGACACTCATCCATTGTTGGTGGGAATGCCGGCTGGTACAGCCTTTCTGGAATACAATATGGACATTCCTCCAAAGACTAGAAATTGAACTCCCATTTGACCCAGCCATACCACTCCTGGGAATATACTCTGGGAAGCCAAAAAATACGCAGCAGAAACACCATCCCTGCTTTTATGTTCATAGCAACATTAATCACAATAGCCAGAATCTGGAAACAACCAGAGTGCCTGAGAATCTATGACTGGATAAAGAAGCTTTGGTACAGCTACACAATGGAATACTATGCAGCTGTTAGGAAAAAATGAAGTTATGAAATTTGCCTATAAGTGGATGGACATGGAGAAGATCATGTTGAGTGAAATTAGCCAGAAGGAGACAGATATAGAATGACTGCATTTATTTGCATGACATAAATATATATGTACATATTATGATACCAATATCCAAGGTCAAGAGAAACATGTATCAGGAGGTCTTGTCAAAGGTGGAAATTATCACAAACGTGTGGGAGTCAGAGGCTAGGTAAGACAGAAAATGGAACAGTGTGCTAACAATTGTCGAGGGTACTAATACCAACCTAGAACTGAACATTAAATAGAGGTAAAAAGATACACATGACAACCCTTTAATGTATGTTCTGTAATCCACAATCTAGAAGGGAAGGAAAAGAGAAAGAGATAGAGAGAAAGGGAAAGAAATAAAGAACCTGCCATGGAGGCGGGCTGGGGAGGGGGAGGGAATCGGGACGTTGGTGGTGGGAGATGGGCACTGGTGGAGGGATGGGTGCTGGAACACTGTATGACCAAATCCCAAATATGAACATCTTTATAATTGTATATCTCACGGTGGTATAATAAAATACTTAAAATTTTCAGTCCATTTTAACCTACATCATCAGCAGTTCTGAATCTCCCAAATCCCTTCCCCCATAACTGACACCATGGTATAAATTTTGTCCTTTGGGGTGGTGGGGTGGAGAGCACACCTGGTGGTGCTCAGGGCTTATTCCTGGTTCTTTGCTAAGGGCTCATTCCTGCTGGGGCTTGGGGGTTCATATATGGTGCTGGGGATCAAACCCAGTGTGTAAGTTGCTCTATCAACTATACTAAGACTCAGGCTCACCATAGTATAAATTTAATAGCTGTCAGACTCAGCTAGAACAAAAAATTAGTGAACTGGAAAATAAGTCAAAATGTCTAAAGCAAAGTACAGAGACACAGGAATTAAAAGTGTGCAGCAAATGAGAAGACAAGAGAAATATAGTGATATCTAATACACGTTTATCTGGAGCACTTTAAGAAAGGAAATAATGGAAAAGAAGAGACATTTCACAAATACAAGCTAAGAAATTTTCCAAAACTGATGGAAAGAATTTCAGGGAGTCACAAGAGGAAAAATAAGAAAGTCAAGAGCTAGACACATTAAAGCACAGATCGTATTGTCAAGGAGGAAGGAAAGATACTGTTGGCTGATGACACACCATAACTGGCTCTGGGTCTTTGCTGCTTAAGCCATTAACACATTTGGGCCAGGGCTTTATGCTAAAGAGATCTCCCTTTTGTGTAAAAACTGATAGAGGGTGTGGCAAATACAGGCCAGTTTGGTTCCAAGTTAATAACTCCTAGAATATCCTCATAATTTCTACTATAGTCACCAAGGATATTTAGATTGATAAACTTTCCTCATATCCCACATAGGCTCTCTTCGTGGGACTAGACAGTACCAGGAGGAAGCAACCCTGGCAATGAGATGGGACACTTTTAGAATTAGCTCTGCAAAGATCAAAAGAGAGTTCATGCTTATTCGTCCTAAAGGCTGGCTTGTAAGACTTCTCTGTAAACAGAGCACTCAGAAATGACCCTAGAATAGAACAGACCAGAAAAAGGATCTTGTGAGGATAGAAATATTGAACTAACATGGGGGAATATAGTCTGAAATGATATTACATACATATTAGGAATAATTCTTTTTTATTGGGGTCCCTCTTTAGGAGTTTTGCAAAAGAGCTCATCTGAGAAGGCAATGCTGTAAGAGTTTGATTTAACTGTTGGTGGAAAGTAAAGTAAAAATCAAAAAAGTCTTTTTGATTATTTGGACTCCTGTGGATTTTGTCCGTTAGTCACCGGCCTGTGAGGTGACCAGGGAACTCAATTTGTGATACTGTTGGAGGTCCCAAGTGGCTCCCGACAGATACCATAGAGAGGGTGCAGGGGGTGGGTGGGAGGGAAGTAGGGCACATTGGTGTTGAGAAACGTGCACTGCTGGAGGGATGGTTGTTGGAACACTATATGACTAAAACCCAATTATGAAAAGCTAGTAACTATTGCATGATGATTCAAATAAAAAAAAAGTGGGGGAAGGAAAAGAGTAAGGACAATGACCTTAAGAGGAGCAACAGACTAACAGTCCACTTTTTATAGATGGAATTTAAGATAAAAGTATCTTTACTGTGTTGAAATGAACTAAATGTAACCTAGAATTCTCCACCGAGCCAAATCAAAGATTTTCAGACAAATGAAAACTAAATTTTCCTCTGAAAAAAAATAAAGGAGTTTTTGTATCTTGGTCACTGTTTCTTTTGGGGTGCAGAAGCTCTTTAGTTTCATGTAGTCCCATATGTTTATCTTTTCTTCTAGTTGCTTTGTTAATGGTGTGTCACCATAGAAGATGTCTTTAGCTTCAATGTCGTGGAAGGTTTTTCCTATATTTTCTTCAACGTAATTTAAGGATTCAGGTCTGATATTGAGATCTTTAATCCATTTTGAACTGATTTTTTGTGCAAGGTGTTAGACACAGGTCCAAATTCATTTTTTTACATGTAGTTGTCCAGTTTTCCCAGCACCACTTGTTGAAGAGGCTTTCCCTTCCTCCAGTTAGGATTCTTTGCACCTTTATCAAATATTAACTGATCATGTCTTTGAGGGTGGGTGTCAGGATACTCAACTCTATTCCATAGGTCCACAGGTCTGTTTTTATTCCAAATCCACAGAATGGGAAAGAATATTCACCCAATACCCATCTGATAAGGGGCTAATATCCAGGATATATCAGGCACTGGTACAGCTATATAAAAGAAGAAAACAGCCAACCCCATTAAAAAAATGGAAGAAGAGATGAACAGAAGCTTTGACAAGGAAGAAATTCGAATAGCCAAAAGGCATATGAAAAAATGCTCATCATCACTAATCATCAGAGAGATGCAAATAAAAACAACAATGAGATGTCACCTCACACCACAGAGACTGGCCCATATCCAAAAAGGGTAAAAACAACAAGTGCTGGTGTGGATGCGGGAAAAAGGGGACTCTCATACATTGTTGGTGGAAATGTCGACTTGTACAACCTTTCTCGAAAAAATATGAACATTACTCCAAAGACTAGAAATTGAGCTCCCATTTGACCCAGCCATACCACTCCTGGGAATATACCCTGAGAAGCAAAAAACACACAGCGGAAACACAATCCGCACTTTTATTTTCATAGCAGCACTATTCACAATAGCCAGAACCTAGAACCAGTATGCCCGAGAACTGATGACTGAATAAAGAAACTTGGTACATCTACACAATGGAATACTATGCATCTGTTAGGAAAAATGAAGTTATGAAATTTGCCTATAAATGGATGGACATGGAAAGGATCATGTTGAGAAATTAGTCAGAAGGAAAGAGAGAGATATAGAATGACTGCATTTATTTGCATGACATATATATATATATATATATATATATATATATACATACATACATATTATGATACCAAAATCCAATGTCAGGCGAAACGTGGATCAGGAGGTCTTTCCAAAAGTGGAAATTACCACAAACGTGTAGGAGTCAGAGGTTAGGTAAGACAGAGAAGGAACATGTGTGAATAAATGTCGAAAGAGCTAATACCAACCTAGAACTGAGCATTAAATACAGGCAAAAAAATTGCACATGATGGCCTCTAAGTGTAAGTATTGCAATCCACAATATGTAAGAGAAGGAAGAGAGAGGGAGAGAGAAAAGAGATAAAGAACCTGCCATGGAGGCAGGCTATGGGAGGAGGGAGGGAATTGGGGACAATGGTGGTGGGAAATGGGCACTGGTGGAGGGCGGGTGCTGGAACACTATGTGACCGAAACCTCCAAACATGAACAACATTGTAATTGTATATCTCACAGTGGTATAATAAAATATTTAAAAAAAGGAGTTCAGTAGTTATAAGGAAACCATCTCAGATGGTAGGTCAAAATGCATAAAATAATGTAAAATAATGTTAAAAACAGAGATTACCTTAAATGAATGCCTATAACATAAACAATAATAAATGTATCCTTAAACACACATCAAGTACACAGAGTGACCACAGAACTGATGAACCCTTACAGAGCTAACCCTACGTTAACCCTTACAACATAAAGCAGTAATAATTATGCCCTTAGACAGTTTAAATAGACAACAATAACAACATGAGGACAGGAAGAGCATAGATAACAATAAAACATGAGGAGAGGAAGAGCAAAGAAGTTAAAAATGAAGGTCAAGAAGCCTGGGGCCCGAGTGATAGCACAGTGGGTAGGGCGTTTGTCTTGTAGGCGGCCAACCTGGGTTCGATCCCCAGCATCCCATATGGTCCCCCGAGCACCCTCAGGAGTAATTCCTGAGTGCAAAGCTAGGAGTAACCGCTGAGCATTGCCGGGTGTGACTCAAAAAGGAAAGAGAAAAAAAAAAACCTGAGTGACAGCACAGAGGGAAGGGCGTTTGACTTGCATGCAGCCTCTCTGGGTTTGATCCCCAGCATCCCATATGGTCTCCTGAGCATTGCCAGAAGTAATTCCTGAGTGCAGAGCCAGGAGTAACCCCATGAGCATCACTGGGTGTGATCCAAAAGGCAATCCAATCAATCAATCAATCAATCAATCAATCAATGAGATTTTTAAAACAAGAAGGTAAAATCTACAGTCCTTTAGAGTTAGAAGGTAAAGCTTACTGTGGTTTTTTGGATGTATTTTTATTGCTTATGTTATAACAGCTGCTCCTCGTGGTGTTGCAGGTGTGCCTGCAGTGCCTGGCTGCAGACAGGAGACACGATTGTCTACACCCAGGGCTCTGCCCCGTAGGCCCTGAATGGTTTGATAGTCTGACACAGAAAAAGACTGGGTTCCTTTGGATGAATCCAGAGCCACGGCAGAGCCTGGCAAGCTACCCTTGGTGTATTTGATATGCCAAAAACTGTAACAATGGACCTCATTCCCAACGAATGGAGATGTTACTGGTGCCCACTCGAGCAAATCGATGATCAACAGGAAGATAAGTGAAATAAGTGAAGTTATAATAGAGGAGGACAGAAACTAGTTCCTAAGCAGGACTCAGGGAGTCACTCCTGGTGACATTAACCATTGAGGACATTGACTGCTTGGGGACAAGGGTCATATCCAGCAGGGTTTGGGAAGTCACTGTCCCAGGGGGTCAAACCAGGGTCTCCAGGTGCCCCCTAGCCCCTGAGCTCTCTTTCCCACCCTGAAAAAGTATTTTTTTTTAACATTAGACTTTCATTAGCCAAGGATGCATGTAGTAGACGCTGCCCTGGTGGCCATCTGCCACCCTGAGCTGCCAAAGCTAGTGTGGCTATCTCTTAGACGTGCCCTTCCTCCGGACAACAGCCAGACTGAGAACACTCCAGCACGTCTACTCAGAGCAGCCCAGAGTCTTCTTTGATACTGATTCTGTAACCAAAGATGCCAGAACAATACTTAGAGTCTTAATACCAATGCTAAGATGCAGCTGCTGATAACTGATAACTCTTAACAGATACTTCTGTGAGCAAATAACTCCAGGGAAGCACCACATTTAATATCTTATTTTTTACCATTAAAGCTCTTCTCCAGAGATAGTGAAGTTTGTTATAGCTTGCGAATAACATTATATTATTGTTAGAGACAGTCAAGGAGATACAAACCAACCATGATATTACAATTACTTGAATTCAGGGTAGCTTTAGGCGTTAGTGTGGATTTTACACATCCCAATTTTAGTGTTCAGTCAGACTCAGAACAACCAACTCATTTCTTTTTTTCTTTTTTTTTTTTCTGGACTGCAAATCTACTGCTTTCTTCCAGGTTTCATTTATCTCTCTATGTAGTCTAAATATTGACATAACGCTTCTTCTCTTTCTCTTGAACAGCTCTTCTTTATCATGCTTCTCTCTTGCTAAAGAGCTGGGCAAATGATCTTTAATATCTCCTCCACTTTCCACATTTTCTAGCTGACCTATGAGTGGTCAGTTACTGGCACTCACATGTTACAACCACTCATATGGTTCCATTTTAATTTTATTTAAAGTTCTTCAATTCTTCCCACATCTTACTATCCTAAATATATACTTAGGAAAGTTGTTTTTTTTTTTTTTTGCTTTTTGGGTCACACCCGGCAATGCTCAGGGGTTACTCCTGGCTCTGCACTCAGGAATTACTCCTGGTGGTGCTCAGAGGACTATATGGGATGCCAGGGATCGAACCCGGCCAGCATGGGCCGGCCGTGTGCAAGGCAAATGCCCTACCCGCTGGGCTATCACTCCAGTCCAGGAAAGAGATTTTATCATAGTTCTTGACAAATACTGTCTTCAAATTCTTTTCATTTGATGGCTACTTTTCCTACGTGGGCGGGAGGGGGTGGGAAGGCACAGTTTCATTACTTTTTGTTTAGGGTTAGGACATTTGGGACACACATGATGGTGCTCAGGGCTTACTCCTAGTGCTCTGGTGAGGGAACACCATTGGAGCTGGGTAATCATATGAAATGCCATGCATTGAACCTGGGTTGGATGCTTGTAAAATAAGTGCCTTGCCCACTGCACTATATTTAACAAATATGTATTAGATGATGCTTTGCAAGAATGTGTGGCCCAGACCAGTGGTACACAGTGGCAATGAATGCAAAGGTAGTAAAATTAATTAATAGACTAATATCTGGTATCATAATACTGGCACATTTGAAAAATTTCTTCCTTTAAGTTTTAATTAATTAAGTTTTTAAATTATAAGATCTACACTGAATTAACCATCTTTGTAGCTACTTTAACATGTCAAACAGGAAGCCTTTATTTCTTTATTCCTTGATTCTCCCAGAACTCATTCTTTGGACTTTTGATTATAGCTTTTAACTCAGTGACATACAATCTAACCATTATCAGAGCATGGGGTTATGAAACCTTCTAATTTTCTGAGACAAGATCACAGGGGATTTTAAGTAAGTGATTTTTGTATTATTAAATTCCAGGAAGTGAATTTAGACTTGTTTTTTTTTTAAAAAAATTTTTATTATGCCACCGTGAGACATACAGTTACAAAAGTGTTCATAATTGGTTCTTGGTAATACAGTATACCAGCAGCCATCCCTCCACCAGTGCCCCATTTCCACCACCAATGTACCCCCACCCTCCCACCCACCCCCCCAGGCTGCCTCAATAGCAGGTACCCCCGTTTCCTCTCTTTCTCTCTCTCTCTCTCTGTCTCTGCATCTCCCTCTTCTTTTACACATTGTGGCTAGCTCTGCAGATATTTAGAGTTTATCACTTAAGTCTCTTTGTGTATATTCAATGGTGAGTTTTAGTCTGCCATTACCATTTCCCCACACTTAGTAAAACACTGGTATCTGTTTATATCCTATTAATGAATGCAGTCATTCTATATCTGTCCTTTTCCTTCTGACTAATTTCACTCCAGCATGATAGTCTCCATGTCCATCCATTTGCAGGTAAATTTCATAATTTCGTCTTTTCTGACAGCCGCATAGTATTCCATAGTGTAGATGAACCACAGTTTCTTTAGCCAGTCCTCTGTTCTCGGGCATTTAGGTTGTTTCCAGATTCTAGCTATAGTGAATAGAGCAGAGATGAATAAAGAAGTACAGATAGTGTTTCTGCTATGTGTTTTTCGGTCTCTCGGGTATATTCCCAGGAGTGCTATTGCTGGATCAAATGTGAGCTCAATATCTAGTTTTCAGAGGAATGCCCATATTGTTTTCCAAAAGGGCTGGACGAGCCGGCACTCCCACCAACAGTGGATCAGAGTCCCTTTTTCCCCACATCCACGCCAGCACCGGTTGTTCTTGCTGTTTTGGATGTGTGCCAGTCTCTGTGGGGTGAGATGGTACCTCTTTGTTGTTTTGATTTGCATCTCCCTGATGATTAAAGATGAAGAGCACTTTTTCATATGCCTTTTGGCCATTCAAATTTCTTCTTTTTGGAAGCTTCTATTCATTTCTTCTCCCCATTTTTTTTTTTTGGGGTTGGCTGTTTTCTTCTTGTGGAGTGCTACCAGTGCCTGATATATCCTGGATATTAACCCCTTGTCAGATGGGTATTGGGTGAATATCCTTTCCCACTCTGTGGATTGTCTTTGTACCTTGGTCACCGTTTCTTTTGAGGTGCAGAAGCTTTTCAATTTTATATAATCCCATTTGTTTATCTTTGCTTCCATTTGCTTGGTCAGTGGTGTGTCGTCTTTAAAGATACTTTTAGTTTCGATGTCGTAGAGCGTTTCTCCTATGTTTTCTTCGATGCACCTTATAGATTCATGTCTGATGTTGAGATCTAGAATCCATTTTGATCTGACTTTTGTGCATGGCATTAGGAGGAGGTCTAAGTTCATTTTTACACGTAGCTGCCCAGTTTTCCCAGCACCATTTGTTGAAGAGGCTTTCTTTGCTCCACTTAATATTTTTTGCTCCTTTATTGAGGATTAAGTGGTTGTATATTTGAGAGTGTGTTTCAGGATACTCAGTTCTATTCCATATGTCTACTGGTCTGTCTCTATACCAGTACCACACTGTCTTAATTACAACTGCTCTGTAGTAAAGCTTGAGGTTGGGGAAAGTGATACCTCCCATCTTCTTTTTCCCAAGGATTGCTTTAGCTATTCATGGGAGTTTATTATTCCATACAAATTTTAGGAGTGTTTGTTCAATTTCTTTGAAGAACGCCATGGGTATCTTTATAGGGACCACATTGAATCTGTATAAAGCTCTAGGGAGTATTACCATTTTGATAATGTTAATCCTTCCAATCCATGAGCAGGGAATGTGTCTCCATTTCCTCAGGTCCTCTTTTATTTCCTGAATTAATGTTTTATGATTTTCTTTGTAGAGATCCTTTACATTCTTTGTCAAACTGATTTTTAGGTATTTGATTTTCTGCAACGCAATTGTGAATGGGATAGTTTCTTTAAGGTCCCTTTCCTCTCTTCTGCTGTTTGCATATAGGAAGGCAATTGACTTTTGGGTATTGATTTTGTACCCTGCCACTCTATTATAGGAATGTATTATTTCTAGGAGCCTCTTGGTAGAGAGTTTCGGTTTTCCAGGTATAATATCATGTCATCTGCAAATAGTGACAACTTGGCAAGTCCGGATGCCCTTAATGTCTTTTTTTCTTCCCTGATTGCTATGGCAAGTACTTCCAGTACTATATTGAATAGAAGTGGTGAGAGTGGGCAGCCTTGTCTTGTCCCTGATCTTAAGGGCAAGGCTTTCATTTTTCCACATTGAGAATGATGCTCGCTGTGGGCTTGTATTAGATGACCTGGATTATATTGAGGAAGGTTCCTTCAATCCCCATTTTACGGAGAGTGTTTATCATGAACGGGTGTTGAATCTTGTCAAATGCCTTCTCTGCCC
>JAJIBD010009578.1:0-77463 GCA_021461705.1 Cryptotis parvus
AAGAAAGAAAGAAAGAAAGGAAGAAAGGAAGAAGAAAGAAAGAATGTAAGGTCTCAAGGAGGTCAAGACCCTGAAAGGTTTGTATAGCTAAACTATGGTCAAGATAGCAAAAATCTCAACTCTCAACTCTACTGATCTAACCCAGATTAAAGGGGGGCAGAGAGAGGCACCATTATTCACAACTATACAGCTGGCACAATTGCTAAAACTAGGTAACTCAGAACTAGGGTCTCCTTTGAACACAAAACAAGTTGAGACTAAGTGGTTTTTCAACAGAAGAATAAATCACCAGATTAAATTTATGTAAATCCCAAAGAAATCTTGATCAGACAGATAAAAGGTAACAACATAAAGGAAACAATAAAATAGTGCTCCAGGTCCAGGGGTATCTCCAGCTGGTCATTGAAACGCTGTATCATAGTACCAGACCTCATGAATTGAGAGATGGCAGACATAAGAGTGAGAAATGTGTTTCAGGCTGGCAAAGAAGTTGGGCATCATGCCCGTGACTCTCTCGAAGGGTTAACAATTTAGTTGTCAGTATCACATACAGTTAATCTTTTCTATGTATACAACAATTTCTAATTTTCTATGCATATCCTTTACTGGCATCCCATTTACTTCAAACCCAACTTGTGTGGAGGAGAGTCAGTATAATTAGTTCCATATACCAAGCACACTGTGCCAAGCTCTGGAGATGTTGCAACACAGAAAGGTCCTTCAGATTGTTTTCTTTGCAAATGTGAATGTCTTCCATTACTAGGAAAAGCGAACATGTCCAGTCTGCCTGTGTTCACCCCTGATACTGGGTAATAAAGAATTTTCAAAGTAAGAGTTTTAATTTATTTTCTTTTTTTTCCACCCAAAGAATGTCTGTTCCAGTACCACTGAAATGGACAGCAGGGTGTTGTCGGTCTCTTTCAGAATGAGGCACATTCTTTTTCTGCTTACTCCCTCAATATTATTTTCCATTTGTGAAAGTTCCTGGCTCTGTGATCTCCTACCAACAAAGCATGAATGATAGAGAGAGAACAATTCTATCCTTTCCAAGTACTAAACTGTGAGAGTTTAGATCATGTTCTAAATTCTGTTCTCTCAGACAAGCCCACATATTCTCAAGCATGTCAGTAATATAAAGAACAATAAGAATACTGATTTGGAAAATAAAATTATTTCAACAAGACTGAAGGAAGAAAATAAAGAAGAAAAATTATAAAGAGAAGCAATAATTTATATTGTAAACATCGTATTTTCCTTTATATGCCTTCATTCTTAGGAGTTCTGAGAATAAAAATTTTTTATATTCAACATATGTTCATACAACTTGCTCTATTAAATCTATTTTATTTACCTGTTGTGTGTTTTTTAATTTGTATATGTTTTATTTTTGATTTGATCCAGTGCCATAACAGTATTAAGACTATTTCCTAGTCAAAGATAACACACAACTATTTTCATCCATCCTTTTTTGACCAAAAGCAGACCTTCTAAGCCTGGCAGAGCTGAGTCTACCCAGAAGCTTTTACCTGGTCTTGTCAGCAGCTGGGTGTGCAAAATAGGAGAGATAGATAGTTCCCTGGTTGCTGGAAAGCTGAAGTCCACACCATCTCTTCCCCTCCACACACACAGAGTTCAGTGTCCTTGGCAAATACGTATACTCTGTGATGCCAAGGTTTTTTTTTTTTTGCTTTTATGGGTCACACCCAGTAATGCTCAGGGGTTACTCCTGGCTCTGCACTCAGAAATTCCTGGCTGTGCTCGGGGAATCATATGGGATGCTGGGGATCAAAGCTCGGGTCAGCTGTGTGCAAGGCAAATGCCCTACCCACTGTGCTATCTCTCTCTTGCTCAAGGCAAAGCTTTCTAATCATTATATTGAGGAATGTAATACCATATTAGCATCTTATATTAAGGATAGCTATAACACATGCCAATCATGTAATTGGCATGAAATAAATATTAGCTACATTCTTTTAAATATTAAAATTAGAGATTAAACTTTACTTAATTAAGGAAAGTACTATTTCAGTTACTTCTATAGGTGCCTTATTCTTGGTAATCACTACAATTCTATTTTCTAGGAAATGAATATTGTGCTATCAGATTCTGAAAATAAAATATTTGTTAACGGTAATATTTCAAAGGTAATAAGGAAGAATGAGTGAGATAATGGAGACCTCTGGATAATCCCTTCATTGCATATGCTATCTGGTTTTGTTTGCAAACCGTGTTTGCGTAGGGGTTGTCACTGTCACTGTCCTCCCGTTCATCATCGATTTGCTCGGCGGGCACCAGTAACATCTCCATATGACCTGTCACATGCTAGTAGAGCCCAAGGGAACCTGCTTGCTCCAGGAACATAAAGAGCCTGAAAACCATTCCATCAGATCATGGGAATGAGGTCTATAATTGTTACTGGTATCTGGCATATCAAATGCGACACGGGTAGCTTGCCAGGCTCTGCCGTGCAGGTAGCATGCTCTTGTAGTCATCACAAATCCAGCATTTATTGATGAACCAAGCCACCGCTTACTGCGCCGCGAGCCAGGCTGTGATAGGCTGGTCTGCTGGGTGGAGTTCTGACAAGGAGGAAGTCGGATGTGGAAAAAGGAGGTCCTCATGGAGTGGAGGGGTCTTCTGGCTTGTTGTGAGGCTCTTCTGGGGTGGTGGGCCAGGGCTAGAACCTGCCATCCCTTCCGGGCACCTTATGAGTGGCTGGGCACAGTGAGAGCCAGTAGCAGCTCTGCCCCATGTCTGTCTCTGGATCAGCATACCTGGGCGGATTAAAAGACTGCAGCAGGGTGGATCTTGATGAGCCCGGCTATGATAGGCTGGTCTGCTGGGTGGAGTTCTGACGAGGAGGAAGTCGGATGTGGAAAATGGAGGTCCTCGTGGAGTGGGGTGTCGTCTGGCTTGTTGTGAGGCTCTTCTGGGGTGGCGGGCCAGGGCTAGAAACTGCCATCCCTTCCAGGCACCTTATGAGCGCTCATAAGGTGCGTAGGGGTTACAGGACCTAATTGGTCAGTTCAAACCATCATTTACACATATGGTAACTATAGTAGCACAGGGGAGCCATTCATAATCTTTTTAGGTGTCCAGGTTAAGGCTTCTAATGTAGAGTCTACTTTCCTGGGTTTTTGGAAGGAGAGAAGTCTTCTGAAAGAGAAAGGCATGTGGTACAATGGGTGTCTCAGATGTTAAGGTTGTTTGTCAGTGCTTCGACATGAACTGTAAAATAAAGATCTGGTATGCTGAAGACCTGCAGTGGTCATCATGCTAATCTTACTTGCCATCCATAAGAACTCAAAGAAAGGCAGGTATCAGTGACAGTAGAGAGAGAAAAACATGCTGTTTTTTCAAAACAAATAATATTTTTGGTGGAATATTATTTTTAGAAATCTAGTTGTGCTATATTAGGAAAGAAATTCTAGCTCCTCAGAAAGAGGCCTGGACTGGTGCTGAAGAAATAGTACAGCAAGAAAGATGCTTGCCATGCACACAGTCCACCCAGGTGCGATCCTCATATGGTCCCCTGAGCTTGCCAGGAGTGATTCCTGAGTGCAGAGCCAGACATGACCCAAAGACAAACAAGCAAAAAAACAAAAAGTCCTGGACTTGAAATGAATCAGTCATATAACATTGAACTAAAAAGTTGTCCCAGAATTGCCATTTTTGCACTTGAGCAAATGACATAGAATCTTCTTTCAGTTTGACTCAAAAAGGTATCTACTGAGATCTGGGAACCATGCAAAAGGCTACACTGATACAGAAATACAGTGAAGTCTAAGAGCTATGGTTTCCTTATCAGCTAAATGGATATGATCAAAGTTACCCATCATCTCTTGCCTGAACTATAATAGCCCCTAACCATTATGCTCTCCATTTATCTCTCATCATGTTGATTTCTCGACCTAGGTACACATAACTGCTGCATTCAGAGATGTTTGTTCCATTGAGAGTGAATGGAGCCTCAGGAACTAGTTCATTCTTCATGAACATTGTTTTCTTTAGATTCAGCTGTAGACCTATCTTTCCACATTCTCGGTTGAAGTCAGCCAGCATTTGTGCCGCTTGGCTATTGCCCCATCTGCCTGTTGTCCGTCATCTACAAGCTGTTTACACGAGTCATCCTGAGCAGGATTAGCAGAACACTAGATGAAGGACAGCCATGCGAGCAAGCAGGCTTCCGGAAAGGATTCAGCACAATCGACCATATCCACACAGTAACCAAGCTCATCGAGGTTTGTAGGGAGTACAAGAGATGGCGCTCTGTCTCACGTTCATTGATTTACATAAAGCCTTTGATTCTGTGGAGACTGAAGCAGTCATCAAAGCCCTAGCCAAACAGGGTGTTCAAACCCAATACATCAAGATCCTTCGTGAGCTGTATTATGGATTCACCACCAGGATCTCACCATTCTACAAAGAAGAGATCATTAATGTGAAAAGAGGGTTTGACAGGGGTGATACCATTTCACCAAAACTCTTCAGTGCCACCCTCGAGAACATCATGCAACAATTAGAATGGGAAGGAATGGGAGTGAAGATAGATGGTCAGCAACTACGCTACCTCTGCTTCGCTGATGACATCGTTCTAGTACACAGATTACCCAGGTATTAATTATCTCCTTTCACGGGGAACAATGATAACTCTGCTCTAGTCTGATTTAATGGCATTCCTCTTTCACATATATTGATATGGGTCATGCCAATATATGCCAAAACCAGTAACAATAATACACCTCATTCCCATGGCCTGAAGGAGTGGTTTTCATGTTCCTGGGCGAGCAGAGCCCCTTGGGCTATACTAGCACCTGAACAGGGACAAATGGAATTCTTCTGGCACCCACTTGAGCAAATCGATGAACAATGGGAAGACAAGTGATACAAGTGATCACTGTGTCACTGTCTTCCCGTATATCATCGATTTGCTAGAGCAGGCACCAATAACATCTCAATACATCCTCTCACATGTTAGATAGCCCAAGGGTATCATCCTGCTCCAGGAACATAAAGAGCCTCAAACCATTCCATCAGGTCCTGGGATAGGAAACCCTATTGACAACAGTACTATAAATACATTGTAAATATGTATTTGCAATATAATCTGCCTGTCCCTCGAGGTGTTGTGGGTGTGGCTGATGTACCCAGCTGCATCAACAGGTGGTAGACAGGAGACAGACTTGTCTACTCCCAGGGATCTGCCCCATGGGCTCTGGATGGTTGATGATCTGACATAGACTGGGTCCCCTGGGATGAACCCAGAGCCATGGCAGAGCCTGGCAAGCTACCCATGGTGTATTCAATATGCCAAAAACAGTAACAATAATATACTTCATTCCCAACAAATTGAGACATTACTGGCGCCCACTTCGAGCAAATCAATGAACAACAGGAAAACAAGTGATACAAGTAAAGTGATACATATCAGTATATAATGAGTTGTATAATAGCTTGAGTAGTTTGTCTACTCAGAACAGGCTTGGTCACATGACCTGGGAGGGGCTACAAAAGTTCTCCATCCTTGATCAAAGATTATGATTCCATGGTGAGGATATATCATTGGCATAGCTAGTTAGTTCTTTCCATGGGATTGATAAATGAAGGGAGATATCAATATCTCCCTTCATCAATATATCTCCCTTCATCTCTCTATCAATATACCTATATGTAGATATATATATAGATATTTATCTATATATAGGTAGATAGATCGATAGATCGATAGATTAATAGATCGATATATAGATAGATCAATCGATCAATCGATCATAGATTGATTGATAGAAGACAGACAGACAGACTATATACATATGTTCATCAGATCAGTATATGGAGTTGGAAGAGGGTAGAGCAGTTTGAATATATGTATATACACAAAATATAAATATATTTTATATTTATAAATACTTTTGGTTTGGTGTGGTTTGGCTGTTTTAATAAAAGAATGTGGATTCAAGGACTGTGATGGATACCTGGTCTCACTGAGGACAAATCTTATTTACATAATGAAGCCAGAAATGTCAACATAGAGATAAATGAGCAACAAGACACAAAAATCAGCTATGAGTATTGGCTCATTAAACACAATGAACCCAAAATTATCTACTTAATAATGGAGAGATGAATAAGGAGCAAATATACTAAATTATTGGACAGACAAAAAACTTCTATCTTCACCACAGTTAGGTCCAGATGAATAGGACAGAGCTAGACAGTAAAAAGTTCCTCTTCTTTGTGCTGTGCTTTATCAGAATAGCTCAATACCTTCAAACTACTTTGTAAACTCATGTTGAATGCCTTATTGTATGTTTCTGTATGAATCACACAATCACAATATGATTTCCAAGATCTGTGATTTTCCTACTGCTGCCATTGTTTAATCAGATGATAGATTTTTCAAAACATCTCATCTGTGCATATTTCTAACAGCTTTTTATGACATTGTTGGCTATCTTGAATTCACTCTGCATGACTCTAATTGACATTATGTTTAGATTTATTGCCATGACTGACTCTATTTTTTATACTTTTAATTGCATTATCTTTTAAGGAGAAAATATTAAAGCTTGAGTAGAATTATATTAGGTTAAAACTCTGCAGCAAAAGATTTCAAAGATTGATGACGCTCAGTATTGTCAGGGGCTAGAGAAAGAAACTTACATTCTCTGCTGACAGAAGCTGTATATTAGCAAAACTTTACTGGAGAACAATTTGGCAGCATAAGTCAAAATCATATATGCCCTAGTGTTTCCATTTAAGGGAATTTTTGCCAAAAGAAGGAACACTGTAAACATGTTCAAGTGTGTGTGAGCATACATATATACACATATCTCCTTTGCATCATTATTTTCAATAGTAAAATCCTGAAAACATTAACATTTTCTAGAGATCAGTTAAATCAAGTATGACACATCTATGCAGTCTTTTATGTAAAAAATATGTATACAGCTATAGATCACATGTGACTATAAAGATGTAGATATGATTGTGAACTTATTATACAGGACATATTAAAAAGTTATAAACTACACAACACTTGCAAAGATGTTGGCCCTATTAATATTTTTGTAATCACCTTCCTCAAAATTTCCAGAAGTCACCGAATTCTTAGGAGATTAAATTAAATTAGAGGCCCCTAATTCTTAGGAGATTAAATAACAATGAGGAAAAAAAGAAAATTGAGTACAAGTGAAAAGATAAAAGCGCTTAGAAATAGACTTGGGCTCAAGTCTACCTCTAAATTTTATTTATTTCATAAGCACAGACAAATCAACATGGCTTATAGTATCTTCTGAAAAGAATTTCCTGTTCCTATTTCTAATGTGATTAATGTGCCTTAAGTTAGACTCAAACTGCTTTTGAAACTGTAAAGTGTCATATGAATGTAAATTGGTGTTAATAATATTGTAATCAACGCGCTAGAGCTGAACAGTAGTGATTCTACTCAGGAGCAACTGAAATATAGGAAAAGAGATGTTAAAAGAGAAGTGTGCTAAATTCAAAGATAAGAAGGGAAGGGGCGGAATTACAGCCCAGGAACAGGTGTGGGAGGGATTAGTGGATGGGAAATTAGCCAGAGTACCTGTCACAGGTAAGTCATTCTTCCCCTACTAAGCAAACAGGAGCCTGCTGAGAAAAAGGAGAGGCCTGATACTGAGCAGGCAAATGGTGGGAGATGACAAATTTATCAGAACTCCAGCATGGAGGATCCTAGCTAAACAGAGTGAGCAGAATTCATTCTATAAGTAGGCTCTTGAAAACAAAGCACAAGGACAGGACCTACTTGAAATGGGGCTCTCAAAGAAGCCTCTGCTAGTTGTTCACGATCATGATCACGATCTTCCCGTTGATCATCTATTTGCTAGAGCGGGCACCAGTAATATCTCCATATGTCCTGTCCCATGCCAGTAGAGCCAGGGGCATCGGCTTGCTACAGGAACAAAAGGGAGCCTCAAACCATTATATTAGGTCATGGGAATGACCTAATATAATTGTTACTGGAATTTGGCATATCAAATACAACACGAGAAGCTTGCCAGGCTTGCCATGCGGGAGGCAAACTCTTTTAAACACCTCCAAATAAAGCATTTATTGATGAGCCGCGTGGCAGGGCTGTGATGGGCTGGTCTGCTTGGTGGAGTTCTGACAAGAGGGAAGTCCAAATGTGGAAAATGGCGGCGCCCGTGGAGTGAGGGGGTGTGGTCTGGCCTGTTGTGAGGCTCCACCGAGGTGGTGGGCCAGGGCTAGAACCCGCCATGCCTCCCGACTGCCTCATGAACGGCTGTGAACAGGGGAGAGCAAGGAACAGCTCTGCCCCATGTGTGAGAGTCTCTGACCAGCATACCTGGGCGGACTGAGGAAAAAGCTGCTGCAGGATGATCCGGGCTGCCATGGGCTGGTCTGCTGGGCGGAGCTCCGACGAGAGGGAAGTCCAAGTTAGCTAGTGTAATATGGCCTTTGTGAGATCAGTCAATACTGTCTATAAATATTATAAAGAGATCATGGAATTTAACATTGTAATATAATAACCTACCCAACTTCAGATTCAAGTTGCTCAGAAAATATCCTTTGATACATGATGCATATGTAACATTATCTGAAATTTTACCAGGCATCTTTTAAGGATCCAGATTTCTCTAGGAAGTGCAATGCTTTGTAAGGCCTTGTACAGAGAAAGAAGAAATGCTTGCAGGCTGGCTGTTTGACAGGCACAGATAAAGCCCCTTTTTCTTGGTATTTCTCTCTGCTTTTGTTGATGGAACCTATACTAGAAAGGCCTCTGACAAGAAGCCAAGAGACAGAAGGTGGAGAAGGCCAGGCCAACTTTCTTGTCTAAGACCAGAGCCTATATCTTAGGCCTTCTGGCCTGAATTCTCCATTTCTCCATTGGACCTAATAAAATAATGTATATGGAAGTGTTGAGGCTTATAAAGAGCATAAAATTATAGTTATGCTTTATCTAGCTATAACATTGGAGAAACTAAATGATAGTTTCTCCAAGGTTTCTCCAAGGTTATTACTTTTGTCATGTAGGTGAAATGCTATAACTTAGGGAAAAGCCAGTCACAACCCTACCACTCTGTAGCAGATTCCTGGCCCTGCTACTGCAAGGGATTTTGCATGGGGTGATTAGTAGCAGCAAGGCTAACCTTGCCACCCTTATCAGCATGAAGTGCATTTGGCTCTATTCTTTATCCCAAACATCTGCCTGAAAGAGTATGGCAGGAAACAACTGGTAAAAAGTAAGAATCTAGCTTAGCCTGTCACTCACTTGCTCAAATTAAGGCCATTTGCATTTCTAAAATGTATTAGTTCTATTCAAAGCCTGCCATAGAAATGGAAATGATCTTGGGGAACAGCCTGTTCCTAATCAGTGATCCTGGGGGGGAAGAGCCAGTCCCTGACTTGGAATTCCAACCTAGATTTCTCTGCAGGAAACCCGGATGTAAGTTTCTAAAGGTGAGCAGTGTAAATGCCACTTGCCTTCATGGTGTGACTAATTACAGGTCGTGGGTCCCAAAGCTGTCAGAGCTGATTAGACAGCTAGAAGAGAGAACTTCCTCTGGAGGATATGAAACAAAAGTTACACAACAGTAACTGCAGACCAAAAAGCTTTTCTGAAGCCTTCAGGAACTCACTTGGGATAAGAAGGGCAGAAGCAAAGCCTTTTGTCAGTCAGAAGTGTAAGGTTTCTAAAAATCCTTGTTCTGCAAAGGAAAGAAGTAGTGAACAGGGGAACCCAGAAAAGCGATCAGCGGGGGTGGGGGGGTGGGAAAAGTATTTTTTGAAAAATGGAATCACTGAAAATTATGACCAGAGACATTTCTTTCTTAAAGCAGCAACAACCTAGGAGAATCCTAGGTATTGCTTACATGTCTATAGATAGGGCTAGAAGAGTTTTCCCAGGTATTTGTCATCACCACAGGATCAGACAAGCCAACTCTCAGATTTGCTGGTGCTGGAAGGAGTCTTCAAACTTTAATCTATGTTTCTCAGGGCCAGATTTTCAAGAGTTGCAACTAGATTCACAGCAATAAATTACATGCATACCATTGTGAGTCCACATCATAATTTCTTCTGCTCACCCCAAAACAGTCGAGTGCATAATAAATACTCATTGGCACTTTTCTGAGCATCACCTAGAGTGCATCCACCTTCATCAAGCTAATGAATGAGCCCAGTCACTAAGTGTCCATGTCTCTCGGAGATTCACCATGGATCACTGTATCCACAAGATTTGAGAGTGATCAAACACAGCTCTCACAGCTCTCAGAGTACATAATGATCTCTTGTATCTTGTCACTTGTCACTTGTCTTCCCGTTATTCATCAATTTGCTTGAGTGGGCACCAGTAACGTCTCTGTTCATTGGGAATGAGGTCATTATTGTTACTATTTTGGGCATATTGAATATGAAAGAAGGCAGAAACTCCCTTTCCCAACCAGGGCAGGCCGACTCATGGAAAATTACCAATTTAGGGCCTAAGTGTCCTTTTCATCTTGAAGTAACCTTTTTGTTATCTACAAAAGGTCCAGAACAAATTCCCTGTTAGAGGATTATGAGACCCCGCCCAGAATCTACTATCTGGCCTGGAATTGCCTGGATTGCATTCCTGCGCGTATGCATAGCAGTTGCTGACCCATGATCCCATGCGTGTATCTAGCCAAATATGGAAAGAAGTATTAGGCACACTCAGATTGGTGGGTGATGGTGCAGAGTGATTGGCTGCCTGTGCGCAGAGCTTGATGTGATATTTTAAACCTATTGGATAGTTATGCGGGCTTTTCTGTAGCGCGGAATTATTCCTTAAAAGATCCTCCCTGGAAGGGCTCGGGGCTCTTAGACACTGACTGTTTGGGGTCACGCTATGAGCCCGAGTATAGTCGCTTATTAATAAAAACCTTGCTTTTGCATAGGACTTGGTCTCTCAGAGTTTTCCTTGGTAGGTGCGGCGTTCCTAGGCTCCCAGTCAGTCACCCCATCGGGTGGCCAACCCCTTACAAATACACCATGGGTAGCTTGCCAGGCTCTGCTGTGGCTCTGGGCTCATCCCAGGGGGCTCAGTCTTTTCTATGTCAGACCATCAGCCATCCAGGGCCCACAGCGTAGAGCCCAGACAAGCCTACACCCAGGGCACTGCAGATGCAGCCAGGCACTGTAGCCACACCTGCAACACCTCTAGTGTTATTTAGTGATCAAAGGGCCAAAGAGATAGTATAGCTGGTAGGGAGCTTGCTTTGCATGCAGCCAACTGAGGTTTGATTGCTGGAAACCTATTTAGTCCCTCAAAGGCTTCTCACATAAAAATATAGAGGGAGTGGTCCTTACTGTCATGATTTAGAACAAATTCAACAATCCTAGTCAATCATTTTCTTCCCTATGAATTTAGAGATTTGAGAAATTGTTTAGGATTGTCCTACTATAACTGCTGTAGACTTGGGGTTTTTTGTCCCACTTGATATTTTGGTACTGAGTGCTGGCTTTAAAGATTTTCTAAATAGTTCAGAAATCCTACAGGAGACACCACACATATCTTTTCAAGAAGGACGTATTATGCAAACTGCTGTATTCCATGTATTATGTGAGAAGCAGGAATATGGTAGAAAATAAAACAAGTAGTACCTGTTCTCGTGAAGTGTTCATGTGGTATCATTATCTCCCTAAAAATATTTATTTAGGGGAAAAGGGATTCTCATCCACTGTTGGTGGGAGTGCCATTTGGTTCAGCCCTTTTGGAAAATAATATGGACAATCCTCCGTAAACTAGATATTGAGCTCCCATTTGACCCAGCAATACCACTTATGGGAATATACCCTAGAGACCCAAAAACACATGGCAGAAACACTTTGTTATTCATCTCTGCACTATTCACAATAGCTAGAATCTGGAAACAACCTAAATGCCCGAGAACAGAGGACTGACTAAAGAAACTGTGGAACATCTACACTATGGAATACTATGCAGCTGTCAGAAAAGACAAAATTATGACATTTACCTGCAAATGGATGGACATGGAGACTATCATGCTGAGTGAAATTAGTCAGAAGGAAAAGAACAGATATAGAATGACTGCATTCATTAATGGGATATAAGTAGATAACAGTGTTTTACTAAGTGTGGGAAATGGTAATGTCAGACTAGAACTCACCATTGAATATACACAAAGAGACTTAAATGATAAACTGTAAATATCTGCAGGGCTAGCCACAATGTGTAAAAGAAGAGGGAGAGAGATGCAGAGATAGAGAGACAGAGAGAGAGGAAGAGAACGGGGTATCTGTTATTGAGGCAGCCAGCCTGGAGGTGGGTGGGAGGGGATTTGGGTACATTGGTGGTGGGAATGGGGCACTGGTGGAGGGATGGGTGCTGGAATACTGTATTACCAAGAACCAATTATGAACACCTTTGTAATTGTATGTCTCACGGTGGTATAATCACTGTATCACTGTCTTCCCGTTCATCATCGATTTGCTCGAGTGGGCACAAATAACATCTCCATATGTCCTGTCTAATGCAAGTAGAGCCCAAGGGCATCTGCTTGCTCCAGGAACATAAAGAGCCTCAAACCATTCCATCAAGTCATGGGAATGAGGTCTATAATTGTTACTGGTATCTGGCATATAAAATACAACACGGGTAGCTTGCCAGGCTCTGCCGTCAAGGGTAGCATACTCTTGTAGTCATCTCAAAATGGGAGGTATAATAAAAAAAATTTAAAAAAATATTTATTTAATTTCAATCATGCACCAGCATTATTCTAATCTGGCTTTAGAGATCAACAAGGCAAAATGGTATTCTTCCCTCAAATTATCTACATTTCTACTTGAGGGGTAAGTTAGGGAGGGTACCTACTTCTGATCAAGTAAAAATTAAATAATGTAATTTTGAATATTGACAGATCCCATAGAGGACTAAAACAGAGTGATATTGTTAATAGCCAAAATTTAGAAATAATCCAAGTGGTCAAGAATAGCTGATTGGGTGTCGGGCGCTCCGCCGGGTCCCTGACAGTGCCGGGAAGCGAAGTTCCCTTCTACCTCCGAAGCAGGCGAGGAATGGATGAACACTCAGGAGTCCGATGCGGTTTTAAAAGACTTTACTTATCACAGGTTCAGGCATACAAATCAGCAAAAGGAAAAACCCGATGCTTAGGATTCCAGGCTAGAACCCCAGCCACGTGTAGGCCAAGATGGCGACCACCACGTGTGTAACTTCCAAGGGGAATAAACGCTCACAAGGCGAGATCCCACCGGGAAGAAGAAGCCCGGAGAGGCGGGAACCGGCAAGTTTATACCCCCCCCCGCAACTCAGACCTTCCTCCCATTGTTATGGAAAGCAGGGAGGGTCCAATGCCCTCAGGTAACCCCTCCCTGCATCTCACCTAGGGCCTTTACTGTGCTAATGTTTTGAGCCGGGAAGGCCTTTGAAATGTAGAGAAGGGGGTTTCTGAGATGGCATGTCACTGTACCAAAGACCAACACCAATGCCAGTTAAATATTTCTCCAAGCCTTCACAAGTCTCCTCTACTTCATTGTAGTTTTATATTTTATCAGGGAGCCATGCTTGTTTGTTTGGAAGCAAACAGCATTTCTCTCTGGTCTAATTACTTAGGTGTCCTTACGTGGCCAGGCTAATATGCTGGTAAGATCTAGCTAGTCCCACGATGATTGTGATAGCATGGGAGAATATTTATACCAGCTAGTACAGCATACATGGTCGGATAAACTGCCACATTTAGACTACCCCCTTATCTACGGAGTGATTTGCGGGAGGCAATCCAGAGCAGATGCAACGGCCCTTAGGAGTCCTGCAACAATTGGGTAAAAAAAAACTATGTACATATACATGATGGAATATTAGTCAGCCATAGAAAAGATAAAGTCATGATATTTGCGGCTATGTGAAAGGACTTAGAAAAATTTTAAATGAAATTAGTCAGAGGAGGAGAGACCCACAAGGAATGATTAATCTGATATGTAGGGCATAAAGAAACATAATAGTGAAATGACAAATACCTCAAGATAATGGAAACAGAGATCATGTAATTTGTATCCACTAGGAAATATGCCATTTGAAGGGACTGGAGGACAGGACAAGAAGTGGGCAGCACCTATGGTGGAGAGTAGTGTTCCACAGGGAGGAGGAGGAAGGTGGTGCGGAAAGTTGGCAATGTGTTATGTATCAGTGACAGTACTGAAACCACAGTGCAACAACTTATATAAAAATGGGGTGGGGGGGGGTAATATTGAGGATGAAGGAAGTGTTGGCCTATGAGACGTACCTGAGATGGGAGTGTGAAACCAAGGCCTAGGTGATATAAGAAAGCAGACAGGAAGTATGTATGGGAAGGAGTGTTTCAGAGAATGAAGCATTGTTTGGAGACTCTTGGGTATGAAGAAACTGTGTATGTTGAGAGAGCCCAGTATGCTAGAGCATAGGAGATAAGAGGAAAGTAGGGCAAGAAGGAGGTAAGCAATGCAAACTGGAGCCAGATTCTGAATCTTAATCTGCTCTCAGATTCTGAAGACAGGATATAAAAATTTGTCCTAAGAGCAATAGGATACTAAGAGAGAAGCTTGAAGGGTAAGGTGACCCAATCTAAATTTCTAAAAGAACCCTTGACTAGTATAGGAGAATGGACAGATACAGATCTCAAGTTGGGTAATCCAGAGAAGACATAATAGCTATTTGATTATATATAAGGGAAGCTATAGGTGGGTACCAGATATATTTTGAAACAGAAGTTATAACTTTTTATAATGGAGCTATAAGAATAATATTTGACTTCTTTCACAAGAAGTTCAGCAGGTGGTGATTTCATTTAGTTAGGTAGAATGCAAAAACAGGAAACAGATAGATGGAAGATCATGGTAAAGAGGTAAGAAAGGGATACTTTATGAATTTATCCATTTTAGATAGGTAGCCTGATGCTTATGTAAGACCCTCATCCTTGTGTTGACACTCTAGTCCCTAAAGATGGCATTAATCCCTGCACATGAAATAAATTCAGATTGTACAGAATAAGAAAGTGTCAAGTCTCTCTCCATCAGACACCAAAAAAAACCTTACCAAGGGCTTTCACTCCTAAGGATTATTTTATTTCACTGGGCTAGGAAATATGTTCAATTTACAACAAAGAGCCAGTCCTCCAGGAGGAATCCTGCTCACCCATGAAGATTTAGGACCTCTAAACAGAGGTCAGTCACTTCTCCTTTATTTTCAGTATATCAAAACCCTTTTAAACAGAAACATGATTTCAAGAATGCCTATGTCCGAGCTTTTAATGAGTCCTTTCCCAATTCACCCCAACATGACTGAAAATAAGGAAAACGAAGAAGGAATTCTGGGGGATCAACCCATAAAGCAGGTAAGTTTCATATCTAGTTAGAACATTCTCCTATTAGAATTGATTTTAGGAGGAACTCAGGACTGCAAAGCTTAAAGCCTGCAAAGCGTCAACTCAAAGAGAAAAGCGGCATTTTAGCAAACCACTGAGGTTAGTTGGGAATTTGGCAGAGGGCCGAAAACAGAAGGCTGTAAACAGGCAGAAAGAGAAAGAGGCAGAGGGCCGTAAACAGAAGAAATCCAACATCTAAGATCCAACATATAGGAACTCTGAAGAACCTGGAACTACAGCAATTGTTCAACTGTCAAGATCTGCGAAAACTAAGTATTCCCGATAATGACCTTTCAAATCTGCCAACCACGATTGCTAGCTTAGTTAACCTTAAAGAACTGGACATCAGTAAAAATGGTGTACAAGAATTTCCAGAAAACATAAACTGCTGTAAGTGTTTAACAATTATTTAAGCCAGTGTCAATCCCATTTCTAAACTCCCGATGATTCACACAGCTTCTAAACCTGACACCGCTCTACCTGAATGATGCCTTCCTTGAATTTCTTCCAGCCAATTTTGGAAGACTTGTCAAATTATGGATCTTGGAGCTGAGAGAAAACCACCTGAAAAGTCTACCAAATGAGATACACAGTTACAAAGTTGCAACTGATGCGGTTTCAGTCATATAATGTTCCAACACCCATCCCTTCACCAGTGTGTATTTCTCCCCATTGACTTAAGCGTTTACCTCTGCACCACCCCAAGACATGGGGCAGAGCTGCTACTGGCTCTCCCTGTGCCAGGCGCTCATGAGGCGCCCGGTAGGGATGGCAGGTTATAGCCCTGGCCCACCACCCCAGCAGAGCCTCACAACAAGCCAGACAACCCCCTACTCCATGAGGGCCTCCATTTTCCACATCCGGACTTCCCCCTCTTCAGAACTCCACCCAGCAGGCCAGCCTATCACAGCCCAGCTCATCAATAAATGCTTGATTTTGAGATGACTACAAAGTATGCTACCGCACGGCAGAGCCTTGCAAGCTACCCGTGTCGTATTTTATATGCCAGATACCAGTAACAATTATAGACCTCATTCCCATGACCTGATGGAATGGTTTTGAGGCTCTTTATGTTCCTGGAGCAAGCAGGTGCCCTTGGGCTCTACTTGCATGAGACAGGTCATATGGAGATGTTACTGGTGCCCGCTTGAGCAAATCGATGATGAACGGGAAGACAGTGATACAGTGATTTAGGAGGAAAATAGCTAACAGTGGATGGTAAACTCTCAGAACTCTAAATGAAAATATATTGATAGAAAATATGTGAGAGTATGAACTGTTTCCAAAGTCTAAAGGATGCGGCAGTGTCCCAAAGCCACCAGCTTATACTAACCATCTCTCATTCTGGCCCATTAGTCGACTGTTCCTTTTTGTCACCCAAGGTTATACTTATAATTAACTACCTCTAATTCAATTTAGAAAATAAGAGCCAAGAACTAATCAAGAAAATTATGTCAAGAAGCTATGGGTGATTTTCTTATAAGTTAGTTCCTTCAAAGAAGTCTAAAATGTTAAATGAAAGTCCCTTGCTGTTTGAGAATATAGTTAAAAATAGGTTCACTTCTCCCTGTCATAGGGAGAAGTCAAGGTGAAAGAACATCTTACTACTTATAAAGATTCCAGGAAGGCTAGTATTCTCGAAATCTTTTTCTCCCTCTCTGGTTCTGCATTATATTATCTGAGATCCAAAATGCACCTCCTTCCTTGTTTCATCAACAAAATTTACTCATCCAAAGTAGTTATGAACAGAACAGAATTTGCTAGATCTTTTCTTGATTTCAATCAGAAGAGTTTATAAAACAGACTGAGTCCAATCAATCAGGAAAGCCTAAATTGTATATAAATAATTAAGGTTAAGCAACGACCCTCAAAAGCTTAGTGGTTTCCAATATGAAAGTTTTATTGTCTGTTCACTGTACACGTTCATCTTTGTTGGTTCTGGCTCTGTGCCCGTTCTTTTCTTTGTGAACAGAAGTTGACAGAGCATTTGCTATTTGGAACATGGCCAGTCATCACAGAAGAGGGAATCACTCTCTGACTCTTAAAGCTTTAGCTTGGAAAATGACGCATATCAGTTCCTTCACTCACAATTTATTGACCAAAGCAAGTCACATGGTCAAGCCTGGGTTCTGAGAGTGTAGGGATGAAGAATTCTCCCACAGGAAGGGGCGCATAGTAATACAATATACAACATCAGCATTTTTAAATGCAATCATGGATAGCATTATCTTAAAATGTTTTGGCAGCGTCCCGAAGGCATTAGGAGTCCTCACCTCTCTTCTATCTTACTTCCCCACTCTCCAGAGTCAAACAATTCCTCTCTGGGCCTCATGTAAGGCATGTTACATTTAAGCTCCTGTCCAAACACAAATGCTTCAACACCAACCACTTGACAAACTACTTCTTTCAAAGGGATGTTGGTGTGAACTACTAATGTATTTCTCTACCTGATTATACAAGATGCTTCTATAAATAGGAGTGGAGAAAAGCAGAACCTTGAATGCTGAAAATGGAAATTTTGCATCATAATTTTTAACAGTTCCAAATACCAGGAAAACCACAAGTAAGGTTCAGGGTCGGAGCGATAGCCCAGCGGGTAAGGCATTTGCCTTGCACCCGGCCGGCCCATGCCGGCCTGGGTTCGATCCCCCACATCCCATGTAGTTCCCCGAGCACCGCCAGGAGTAATTCCTGAGTGCAGAACCAGGGAGTAACCCCTGAGCATCGCTGGGTGTGACCCAAAAAGAAAAAAAGGGGGAAGTTTTCTTCCCTGTACAACAAAAGGAGGGCAGGTAAAAGCTTTCTGGAAGGTGGGATTTGAATTGAGCTACTCATAGGAACCTAGTCTTGGGCCATAACTAATTCAAAAGGATTTTAATCCTAACGCTGGTGAACAGAAAGGAAGATCAATGGCATCCTGTTGAAAAGACTTAACCAAGACAAATCATTTTTGTTGTTTTATCGAGGTCACTCCCTATGATGCTTCACCTAGTGTGCAAGCAAGTCCACTGGTTTGGTGCTTAAGCCCAGAGGTGTACTTGGCCCACAGAGATTAAACTCAGGCCTCCCATATGTTCAGCATGTATTCAACCACATAACCTGTCTCCTTTTGAAATCAACTTTAAAAACTTTTTTTAAATCAACTTTAAAGCAATTGAGTAGAAGAGGTAGTAAGAGATTAAGGCATTTGATTTGCACGCAACTGACCCTTGCTTGATTCTCTGGGCATTGCCAGTAGTGACCCTTGAGACAAGAGTCAGGAATAACCCCTGAATACCACCAGGTATGACCCCAAACAAATAGAAAAATCAGCTTCTCAAAAGCAATCTCTGTGCACCTCATTCCAGAATCACTTGCATCCTTCTATTGGGCACATAACTTTTCCCCTTGACTTTATGGCCACACCATTTCAAGTCTCCTAAATCCCAGCATGATATGCATATTTCCTTTTACTTACTTTGCCTACTTAGTTTCAGTCACCTGTACTTTCCAAATCAGGGCATGCAATTTCTTCCCCCTGTTTCACAGGATCCTCTTCTTCTGAGATTTTCTCTCTCTCATTTTCTACATAAAACTACTTTACTGCAATATCTTCTCTGTAAGCTCTTCTCTTTGACACAAAGATAAAAACCTAAATCTCGTTAGATATTGAGACTGACTTCTTTTCTCAACCCTGATTTCTTTGGGCACCCACTCCACAAGAATATAAATTGGTGCAAGCATATAATCCAACTGTGTGTGTCTATATCTGCTAACCCTAAACATCACCAATTCCAATTGAACACTTATCCCTCAAAGAAATAATTCACCAGGGGCAGGATATAATACAGTGGATGATCATGGGCCAGACATAGGTTTAATTCTTGGCACCACGTGGTCCCTAGTATAAGCACTGCAGGGAGTATCCCAGGAGGCTCCTGGCATTGCCAGTGTGGCTCAGGCATCTCAGTCAGTGCCATGTATGAGCAGCATTGCTCCTTTCATTGAGTCTTTGCATTGAACCATGATCCAGTTGACCCAAAATTATCATGGACTCCAAGTCTTTCTGAGCATTTAAGAAGAAAGAAGAAAACACACCTGCTCATATACACATTGAAAAGTGAACAGGATTTTTTGTGCCAGGTATATCCACAACTGCTAAAAGCTGAAACAAGTCCAACACCCATCCATCAGCAGAAGAATAGTATAGAAATTATTGAATAGTCAAATAATGGACTACTAAGTAGTATTTTAAAAAGGAATACTCATGCACATAAAACATGAATAAATCTAAAATCCATGACTTTAATCAAAAGAAGTCAGATCCAAGAAATACACATTGCATTTATAGGGCATGGTAGAGCAAGAAAATTGAGTTAGTGATAGAAAGTAGTCCGTGGCTACATATGAGGTGAACTACTGACAGTAAGGGGTGCAGAAAAAAGAATTCTAGGTCCTAGAAACACTCTCCATTTTTATCTGTGGTGGTTTCACAGATGCATATAAAATTTTATGTGCAAAAGTTTTTATATAAAAAGTTTACTTAATGTAATTTTTTCTTCACATGCCTTATTACACATGTATCACTTGTCACTTGTCTTCCCGTTGTTCATTGATTTGCTCGAGCAGGCACCAGTTATGTCTCCATTCGTTGGGAATAAGGTCCATTATTGTTACTATTTTGGCATAATGAATACACCACAGGTAGCTTGCCAGGCTCTGCTGTGGCTCTGGGTTCATCCCAGGGGGCCCAGTCTTTTTTTCTATGTAAGACCATTAACCATACAGGGCCCACGGGGCAGAGCCCTGGGTATAGACAAGTCTTTCTCCTTTCTGCCACCTGCTGAGCACCGCAGCCACACCTGTAACACCTCAAGGGGCAGGTGACAAATTGCCACCACATGTATACTGCAATTAAAAATTAAGTTTGGAGGCTGGGATTGCTACAATAGTAGTTAGGGTATTTGGCTTGAATGCCACCTCTTGAATTCAAGCCTGACATCCCATATGGTCCACTGAGCATTGTGAGGAGTACTTCCTGAAGGGACAGAGCCAGGAGCATCCCCTAAGGACCACCAAGTGTGACCCAAAAACAAATAAAGTTCGGACATCTAATATTACCACAGTACAGAAACCTTGCCAAGTCAGGAAAAGATAAAATTATTCCATTTCAAGAATAATCTTGAAATCAGAAAGTTTAAAATACTGTGTTAATTCTTAAATGATTGGTAAGAATTGGTAGGGTAAGGATGGAAATCAAATTTCAAAGACAGAGAAACAAGAATGAATAGGAGCCATTAAGAGAATTACAAGCAGTATCACATGTGGAAAAAAAATTGAGATGATTAGCATCTTCAGAAACATGCTTTTGGGTTTCCAGAAAATGGAAATCATTAAGAAAATGAGACTTTGTCAGATCTAGTTCAATGATCCATTTACATGAATTGGTATTTTACTTGGGAAAATAAACCAAAAAATACGGTGCTCTGTTATTTCTGAAAATGGAATCCAGCAGTTTCCAAAGGGATTCAGAGCAGACTGGCTTGAATTTTTAGCATCTATTTTCTCATCCCAGACACTCTGGAGAGGATTAATAAAAACAGATCAGATTGTTTACTTCCTACCCACCAGTGGCATTCTTAGGTGGTAAGAATGAAGTCTTAGGTTCCCTTATTATCATTCCTCTTTCCCTCCCTCAATGGTCCCTGGGCAGAATGCCTATGGGCTAGAGACTGGTGATTAAAAATGTCCTATTCATCACCATGAATGTCAGCCTTTCAACCCAGGCCGAGAAACCCTGAACTGTACTGGGGACAGACATTCCAAAGCTAATAGCACGCTATTGTTTCAATTGATTTCAGCAGCACCTTGACCTCCTATGCAGAGACTGACAGAGGCAATCTTGGGAATGTTTATCTGGTGGGAACAGGCTAGATGCTATCGGGTCCTGAACTAGAACATCTCTCTGTAGCACTCTCTCTTCTGTTGGGTGGACAAAAATGTAGGTCAGAGGGGAGGGCCAGGGTGAGCCTCTGGCCAAGTCACAGGCTCACATGCACATGGCATCATGTTTCCCTCTGGCTTACCCTTTCCCATCACTGGTTAGAATGTGGGGCCCACCTTGTGGTTTTGACTTAAATTAGGAAGGGAAGATTCATCATTTCAACTGCTGCTTGATCTGAAGATATATGGGTCTTTATCTCTCAACTGCAAAGGGCTGATAAGGGTGCAAAGATGATGTGAGAATTTGTAACTGATTATAGGAATTTCTGAACTGAGCAGATGAAGAAAAAGAGGGAAGAGAGAGACCGAGAGAAAGAGAATGCTGACTACTATTGTGCTCTATCTCTCTCTTCTTTCATGTTTGGGGATTTTACTCTGCAATGAGAGAGAGGCACCTCTGTGCCTGTGGGATTTAACTTTGGAGAACATGAGTCGAGCTGACGAGCATTTCCTCTATATGAGACTTTGAGAGTCTCCCAAGCTCTATTATCTGGAAGAGTTGAAGATCCTCAACAAGATGATTCCCTAGTTGAAAGTCTTTGACTTTCAACTCTAAGGACTTGCATTTGGTTTTTTGTAATAGATTAAATCTAATTTCTTAACTTATATCTAATGTGCATTAACTGTTAATGCAAGCAGGGTGCTGCCCTGCCCATACATTCTGCTCTGGTATCCCTCCTAGGTGCTGGCACAGCCTCTGCTTCTGACTTGCCTCTGTTCTTTCCTGTTCTTTGTGTTAGATGAGTTCACTCCTTAAGATGCTTAACCTGCATTACCAACTGGAACTTGTGGTTAATAACACATACCACTCAGAGTTGATCCACTTCCTATAAAGCCAGGTAAGAGCCCTGACTTAGACTACTAGCAATTGTTTTGACTATTCCCAGGTTCTGAAGCATTTCTTAGGCTTAAATTTGTTTTATCAGTTTCTACTTGTATAATTCTGTGTATACATGAGTTCAATTTCTGCCTCAGTTTCCATACTGTAGATGGAAATGATAATATCAGTGACCTCATTGGGTTACTATAAAGATTAAATGTTCATAAACAGCATTTAACACATATTAAGGTTCATGTATTTGCCAAATGAATAAAAAATATGTGTGCAGATTATCCATATGTGTACATATGTCTGTAAATACATACATCTACAGGCGCATGAAATTACATGATGCAAGAAAATCTGAGTCATATTCCATAGACCTGAGAGTTGAGTTTGCATGTGCTTCTGGATGGAAGGAATGAGGAAAATGGATGAAATAACTAGATTTCTCTCTAGCAACATTGGAGGAGATGCTTTTTTGTTTTTAATTGAATCATGGTGAAATAAACCATTCCAATACTGTTGATTGGATTTCAATCAATTTTCCAATACCCATCCCTCTACAATTTTCCCTGTACCAATGTACCTACCATGGTACATTTCTCAGCACCTATGTCCGCAGTTTCCTTCCCCCAAACATGCCTCTGTGGCAAGCACCTTTCTTCTCTCTCTCACTCACTTTCTCTCTACCTCTCCCTCTCTCTCTGTCATCACTCTTTCCCTCTCTCTGTCTCTTTCTCCTGGGCATTGTGGTTTGCAATACAGATACTGACACACACACACACACACACACACACACATATATATATATATACATATATATATATATGCCTTTACTTATTCTCACCACTCAGTTCTTGTCCAGAGTGATCATTTTTAACTATTATTGTCATAGTGGTGCCTCCTTTAGCTTACCTACCATTCACCCCTCACACACTCATGGTAAATTTCAATTATTGACCGGTTCTCCTGGCCCCTGTTTTCCTTGGACTTGGATATTAGTCTCATACTATTTTATATATATATATATATAATAGCATATATATAATATATATATAAAATAGCATGAGACTAATATCCAAGTCTCATGATATACAGTGATATATATATGATATATATACATACAGTGATATATACATACAGTATATATACATATACTGTATATATATCATACTGTATGTATATATACATACAGTGATATATATGATATATACAGTGATATATATATATATATATATATCACTGTATCACTGTCTTCCCGTTCATCATCGATTTGCTCGAGTGGGCACCAGTAATATCTCCATATGTCCTGTCTCATACAAGTAGAGCCCAAGGGCACCTGTTTGCTCCAGGAACATAAAGAGCCTGAAAACCATTCCATCAGGTCATGGGAATGAGGTCTATAATTGTTACTGGTATCTGGCATATCAAATACTACATGGGTAGCTTGCCAGGCTCTGCCGTGCAGGTAGCATACTCTTGTAGTCATCTCAAAATCCAGAATTTATTGATGAACTGCCCACGCGAGCCGGGTTGTGATAGGCTGGTCTGCTGGGTGGAGTTCTGACGAGGGGGAAGTCCAGATGTGGAAAATGGAGGTCCTCATGGACTGGGGGTCATCTGGCTTGTTGTGAGGCTCTACTGGGGTGGCGGGCCAGGGCTAGAACCTGCCATCCCTCCCGGGCACCTCATGAGCAGCTGGGCACAGTGAGAGCCAGTAGCAGCTCTGCCCCATGTCTGTGAGTCTCTGGATCAGCATACCTGGGCCAGATTAAAAAAAGACTGCAGCAGGGTGGATCTCGATGAGCCGGGCTGTGATAGGCTGGTCTGCTGGGTGGAGTTCTGACAAGGGGGAAGTCCAGATGTGGAAAATGGAGGTCCTCATGGAGTGGGGTGTCGTCTGGCTTGTTGTGAGGCTCTGCTGGGGTGGCAGGCCAGGATATATGGTCTCGGCCATATATATATATATATATATGTATATATATATATATATATATATGGTAGACCATATATATATATATATATATAAATATATATACATATATATATATGTATATATAATATGTCTAATATGTCTCACCTTATTATCTCTACTTGTATACATATGTTACATATGTAACATATATATACATATATATATGTATATATATTTATATATATGTATTTATATATATATATATATATATATATATATATCACAAATAAATGCAGTCATCCTATATCTGAGAGCATCATGCTGAGTGAAATGAGCCAGGAGAGGAACAGATAAAAGAGTTGTTATTAAGAGAGGAAAGATAAAAGAAGGCTCAAATTTGAAGTAAAATGAGTTTACGTTGCAATGTGCTGAGTTTGAAATGCCTGAAAGATATTCTTGTCACTTGTAACTTGTCTTCCTGTTGGTCATCAATTTGCTCAAGCAGGAACCAGTAACATCTCCATATATCCTGTCACATGCTAGTAGAACCCAAGGGCATCTGCTTGCTCCAGGAACAGAAAGAGCCTCAAACCATTCCATCAGGTCATGGGAATGACATTTATAATTGTTACTGGTATTTGGCATATCAAATATGGCACGGGAGGCTGCCAGGCTCTGTTGTGCGGGTGGGAAACTCTTCTAATCACCTCTAATCTCGAGCATTTATTGATGAACCGCTGCAGCCGAGCAAGCCAGGCTATGATCAGCTCTTCTGCTGGGTAGAGTTCTGATGAGAGGGGCGTCTGGACGTGGAAAATGGTGGCCCTCATGGTGTGGGAGTTCAAAGGCAAAAAAGCCCAGTATGCAATCAAGTGCAAGAACAACAAACAAAATACTATTGAGAATTTTAGTCAAAATGAATTCCAGCAAACTCATAAATCATTCTATTTTACCTATAATGACTTTTGTGTGGTTTTCAAAAAGAACTGAAAATAATAAAAGCAGTTGTCCCCTGTCACTTGCCTCATGATTTTTGGCGTTCTGCAGGTACAGCCTCATTATTATATTGATGACTCTGGGTATTGTTTGACCATGTGTCATTGACGATGTCTCATAGCTAGAGAATAGATCACACTCCATATTATTATCAAGAGTTGGAGTTTGGTATTAAACCCAATTCTCCTCTTTGTCCTGTGCTTTCTTTTTGCCAATATTTATTACTGCAAGCTAGATATGTAACTCCATTACATATTTAACCAGAGTGATCTAATTAAGATCAAATGGGTCAACCAGCAAATGAGAAGATATCAGTTCTCATTTCAAATGATATAAAGAAATGTGGACATGGTTCTATATACATCGAGTGACAAATTTTTGCTTTAAGAGGGGTTATATTAAATAGTTTCATGATAAAGAAGTTTCTTCGAGACAGATTAGTCTCCCTACATTTAAATCCCAACTCTGGCTCTTTCCTGCTGGTAGGATCAGGAAAAGTTTCTAATATGTCTCACCTTATTATCTCTACTTGTATCTAAAATTGTAGTAATAGTAGTACCTGCCATATACTCAGTAATGAAAATATTTGAATTGATAATTTACTAATAATTGTGAAAAGATAACTAGGAAGAAAGCACAGAAGTTATGGGTACCAATCCCTGCACCATATGGACTCCTGGACATCACCAAGAGCAATTGCAGTATACCTCTTAGTTTAGCCCAGTTAGAGTCCAGTTGCCCCAGGCGCTGCCAAGGTGACCCCACCGTTCATGGACACTTCAAGGCCTGAGGAGCACTACACCCTCAAACCCTAGGATGAAATATTCTAGTTTGGTTGTCAGAGCATTGCCAGAGTGTCCTCTGGACCCCTGAGGAATTCTTGTGAGGCTCCCTAAGATCACAAAATAGCCTTGTAAAATATTATAAACTATCCTAAAATTCAATAATATTTCTGCTAAAGTTTATTACCATGGCAACATATATGATTTCCATAGTGTTCATTTTCTTTAGGAGTTAAACTTTAAAAATCAATCCAATGTAAATCATGCCCAATACTTATTTTCTGCACCTATAGTTATAACCTAGACCCCCCACACAAAAAAAAAATTACAAAAATCATCAGTAACAATATGTTAAGAGGGATGAACTAAATCAAGTACAAAAAAGGAGACTTGTAGCAGTGATTGTATGTTAAATTTCTATCACCTAAGTATTGTAAATTTACAAGATTTGCATCACAAATTCAATTCACTCCTAGCAATCAAGGCAAAGAGGGAAATATACTGTGAATCATAAAGACAAAGCTCAAGAGGACAATAGCCTTAACAGAGAGTGGTGAAAATTGCACACTGGTGAAGGGACGGTTATTGGAACATTGCATGAATGAAATCTAATCAAAAACAACTTTAAAAACTTTTTTTTTGTTTTTTTGAGTCACACCCTGCGATGCTCAGGGGGTTTCTCCTGGCTCTGCACTCAGGAATTACTCTGAGCGGTGCTCCAGGGACCATATAGGATGTCTGGTATGGAACCCAGGCCGGCATGGGCCGGCCACATGCAAGGCAAACGCCCTACTTGCTGGACTATCACTCCAGCCCCTCTTTTGAAAAATAATTTAAGAGAAGGCAAAAGAATTTAAGGCAAAAATAAAACAAGACAAAACGATTCAGAGAGAACTTTTTTTCTTTTTTTCATAATCCGTTGACCAGTGACAATATGCTCACAAGTGTCCCTATATGAAAGCTAGCCTGAGGAGTGGTGGGAGAGCTTTCTCTTAAAGATAGCTCTTTCTTTCAAAGCTGGCTCTTTAGGAATCACTGGCTACTAAGACTCCACCAGAAAGCCCCACAGTGCCCCCAGAAGCTTTGTCTTGAGAATGGCTGTGTTTCAGCCAAAGCTCAGGACCACCTTTGCTCCAAAGTGAAGTCCTTCTGGGGCCGGGCGCTAGCACAGCAGGTAGAGCATTTGCCTTGCACGTGGCTGACCTGGGTTCGATTCCCGGCATCCCATATGGTCCCCCGAGCACCTCCAGGAGTAATTCCTAAGCGAAGAGCCAGCGGTAGCCCCTGAGCATTGCTGGGTGTGACCCCCAAAAAAAAAACAAAGTGAAGCCCTTCTTTCACTTCTGCATTTTTGTTTGGTTTACAGAAATAAATACACGAATAATTAGATCAGGCACCAATAGGTGTGGGGTCCCTGGTGCTTTTATGGTGTCAGTGAACCTCCTTTACGGATCACTATCACTATCACTATCTTACCGTTGATCATCTATTTGCTAGAGCGGGCACCAGTAATATCTCCATATGTCCTGTCTCATCTTGTAGAACACAAAGGCATCCGCTTGCTCCAGGAACATAAAGAGCCTCAACCATTATATTAGGTCACGGGAATGACCTAATATAAATGTTACTGGTATTTGGCATATCAAATGCTACACGAGCAGCTTGCCAGGCTTGCCGTGTGGGTGGCATACTGTTGTAGTCACCTCTAAATAAAGCATTTATTGATGAACTGTGTGAGCCGGGCTGTGATAAGCTGGTCTGCTGGGTGGAGTTGTGACGAGAGGGAAGTCCGGATGTGGAAAATGGCGGGCCCCATGGAGTAGGGGAGGGTGGTCTGGCTTGTTGTGAGGCTCTTCTGGGGTGGCAGGCCAGGGTTAGAACCCGCCATGCCTCCCGGACGCCTCACAAGCAGCTGGGCACAGGGAGAGCAAGTAGCAGCTCTGCCCCATGTCTGAGAGTCTCTGATTCAGCATACCTGGGATGGATTGAAAAAAAAAAAACTGCTGCAGGGTGGCTGTCAATGATCCAGGCTGTGATAGTCTGGTCTGCTGGGTGCAGTTGTGATGAGAGGAAGTCCGGATGTGGAAAATGGCGGGCCCCATAGAGTAGGGGAGGATGTCTGGCTTGTTGTGAGGCTCTGCTGGGGTGGCAGGCAGGGCTAGAACCCGCCATGCCTCCCGGATGCCTCATGAGCAGCTGGGCACAGGGAGAGCAAGTAGCAGCTCTGCCCCATGTCTGAGAGATTTTTTTTTCAATCCGGCCCAGGTATGCTGAACCTTTTACGGATAAGCACCCCCAAAGTGTCAGAACAGCTTTCCTCAATATGACCAGAGTATCCATCTTCTGATTGGTCTCACTTTGAAAAGAACTAAGGGCAGCCCACCCTTTCCCTCTGAAGCTCAGGAGAAACTACCTCCATCGCTTTAGAATAGATTGTTTTAAGTTGACAGCAGTAAAGGCCCTTGAGTCTGAGAAGCTCTTGACCCATCTCGGGCCCTTGCCCTCTTCCTTAATCAAAGAAGCAATCATCGCGTGCCCCCCCATTTTGACCTAGAAACATGTATTGGGAGGAGGTGTGTTGTTATCCGGATGTAAGTTTATCTCTGAAGAGGGTTTCCCCTGCATAAGAAACTCATCTTTATACTTCAGACTAAAAATTAAGTAATCCTTCCTTTTTGTTTTCTTGTTTTATCTTTTATTTAAATACCATAAATTACGTGGGGGGCAGCCCTGCTGGCCGGACTTGGAGAGAGGATTTGGGCTCCTCCACCTCCATGTCGGTGGGCGTAGCTATGGGTCCAAGCCTCCACAGCCAGCAAAGCCCGACAAGAGATAGACCAGACCAACAGTTGCGCTGCTTGACACGCATGGAGCAGCACATGGAGTTTCAGAGGACAGTAAATGGCTCAGCCCCTGGCCGAGTCCAACATAGTTCCTAGAGTTAGCAGACATGTGGGGGAGGCCCCACTGGCTGGACTTGGAGCGGGGTTTCTGGAGCACCGCTTGTTAGTGAGCTTATATGGTTGAGCCGGAGGTGATTTGTGGGTGTGGCTCCTACATACCTAACTTTAGGAAGTTTAACTTCTCAGGAGACTTAGTCCTAGGTAGCTGGAGACTGGTCGGAGGTACAGCAGTGATTTTGTGGTATGACGGTGCCTTTTAGCTTCTAGTGCACTTACCCCGACAATTCAGCTTGGCAGACAGGCATTACAAGTCCCGGTTGGGCCCCAGTAATGATGGCTATTGGGACTGGGACCAGAGTCAGGGCTGTTGTCTTGCACAACTTGGGCACTCTGGGTGGATGGTGGAGCCACATCCAGCCCGCAGAGCCTGGCCAGGGAGTTCGTGCCCCATCCTGGATCTCTAGATAGTTGGCACTCAGGGAAATTTTTTCCATTGTATGCTGTGTGCAACATGAGCTGGTCAGGGAAAATGGCAGTGGGGCCACCCTATCATCAGCAAGTCATTAGGAAGGAACAGCTCAATAACTCAAATCGCCAGGAATAGGAGCAGCTCCATAACCTCAAATATGTTGCTTTGCAGCAGTATTGAGTTCGACCCAAAATGTGCTTTTCAGATACATCAATACTCATCATGCATATTTCTGAGAGCAATGGGTTAGCCTCTACTAACTGTGGGTGGCGTTTCCACCATCCCAAAGACCCACTCCTGGCCATTGTTTGCTATGACCAGTCAGTCTTGTTTAATGACTCCCTCCCTGAGACAGGACACCCATAGGACCCTCACACTCACTCATTCAGAAAGGTTTTGGCCTTATCTGCTGCTCAGAGCACTGGAAGCTGCCGATCCTGTGCCAGCTCCAGTGTTTGCTGCTGCATGGCCGCCTTCGTGCCGCCTCTCTCAAGTAATCCTTTCTAAATGAGTAAAATCTCTCCTCCCTGAACACCCATTTTCCCTAACATGGATACTCAGTTCTGCCTTATTTTTCTTTAGGATTGACTGCCATGTAAAAATCTCCACTTGTTAATAAATTGACTTTTCTTTGCTAACCTGTCTGGCCATGTGTTTAGGACAAGAGAACCAGAAGAGTGGGAGATTTCCATCTTGCTCTCATTGTACCATCACATCACTGTTCTTGAAAGGTCCATGGAGAAGAGAAGACATTTCAGTCAAGCAAATCTCTTCAAGTATTTTTTCCTCCTGTTTTCAGAACCCCAGAAATACAGGCAGTTTTCACGTTCTCATCAAAAGTTTCACTCTAGTGCAACTTTTTGGAAATTTATAGTAAAAAGAAAAGATGAATATTAGGCTAAGAGAGATGAAACAGTGGGTAGGGCACTTGCTTTGTATATGACTGGCTCATATTCTATGGTCCTATATGTAGCATCCATAGCATACTCTATAGCATCTATATGGTCCCTCAACCCCGCCAGATGTGATTCCCTGAGCACAGAGCCAGAGAACATTATTAGCCCTGCCAGGTGTACCCCAATAACAACAAGAAAAAAAGCTGGATCTTCCAGAATAATCAGTCTCAGGTCAACATGTGCCTTCATATCTCTCAAGGTCTGAGTCCTTTCAAGACTTAGTTCTAATTAGTTATTTTCTAGGGTAATGCTCTTCCTTTCCCCCAGTTGTTTACACTGCTGGTTATCTCCTCTGTTCTACACTGTAGATCGGCAGAGCACCTACTTGAGCCTTCCCAAATGATAATCACATCCTGTCTCATCTGATGTTACTCTAGTTTGATCAGTGTTGTTGTTACCACATACTCAGGAAGTCCAAATTTTTTTAATAAAGTGATACAGCTGTAGTTTTAACTGGATATCTTTGAGGGTGTGTGCATGATTGCCATGGTTTTTGAAGTGCAGGGAGATGGGGGGGAGGTAGCCCACGCTGGCAGTGCAGCAGCAATCAATATAATTGTTTGATTGAGGACTGATATAGAGAACTTTAATCAATTTTGAATAGACTTCTGTGTAAGATGTGAGATGGGGGTTTCAATTTATTTTTTACAGGTAGCTGACCAGCTCTCTGGGTGTATATGTTGAAGAGGTTTTTTATTAATATTTTATTATACCACCATGAGACATACAATTACAAAGATGTTCATGTTTGAGTTTCCATCATAGAGTGTTCCATCAACCATCCCTTCACCAGTGCCCATTTCCTACCATCAATGTCCCCACTTCCCTCTCCCCTCCCCTTGCCTGCCTCTATGGCACGTTCTTTATCACTTTTCTCTACTGTTGGGTGGGAATGTTGGCTGGTACAGCCTTTTTGGAAAACAATATGGATATTCCTCCAAAGACTAGAAATTGAGCTACCATTTGACCCAGCAATACCACCTCTGGGAATATACCCTGTGAGACCAAAAATACACTCTGGAAACAACCAGAGTTCCGAGAACAGATGAATGGATAAAGAAACTGTGGTACATCTACACAATGGAATACTATGCAGCTGTTAGGAAAAACAAAGTTATGAAATTTGCCTATAAATGGATGGTCATGAAGAAGATCATGCTGAGTGAAATTATCCAGAGGGCAAAGGACAGATATAGAATGACTGCATTTATTTGCGGGATATAAAAAATAGCATTATGCCAATATTCAAGGCCAGATAAAACATGGATCAGTAGGTGTTGTCAGTGAGTAGATCCTACTGCTAATGTGTGGGATTCAGAGGTTAGGTAATACAGAGAAAGGAACAGTGTACTAATAATTGTTTGAAATGATAATACCAGCATAGAACTGAACATTGAAAGTAGGCAAAAAGGATATACATGAAACCTCTAAATGTATGTATTGTGGCGACAATGTGTAAGAGAAGGGAGAGAGAGAGAAAGAGAGAAAAAGAAGTGAAAATTGCCTGCCATAGATGCAGGCTGTGTGTGTGGGGGGGAATAGGGGACACTGGTGATGGAAAATGGGCACTGGTGGAGGGATGGGTGCTTGAGCACTGTATAACTGAAACCCAAATATGAACACTTTTGTAATTGTATATCTTATGGTGGTATTATTTTTTTAAAAAATAGAGGTTATCATCTATATCCCTTTACCTATATTGAATACTCAGTTCTAGAATGGTATTATCATTTCCTGACCCTCATTTGTAACAGGAGGCTCATACCAGGGAATGAAAAATTGTATTCTGACAAATGCTTGTACATAAATGCTAGCAGCAAATTTATTTGTAATAAACTCAAAATGAAAATAACCAGAAACTCTTGCAAATGGTGACTTAATAAGCTGTCATTTTCCCTGTCATGGAATGACTTTCAGAAACAAAATAAAACAAGTTATGTTTTTTAAGTTCTATTATTTTTTTTACAATTACAAAGTTGTTCATGATTGGGTTTCAGACTTACAATGTTCTAACAGCTGTCCCTCCACCAGTGCTTATTTCCCACCACCAATGCCTCCAGTAAATTATTGATACATACATCAACCTGGATGAAACTCCAGAGGTTGATGCTAAACTGAAAAAGAGACAATCCCAAAAGGTATACCACACACATTTTTCCTTTTAGTTAACATTTTAAAAATAAAATTCCTGAATGTACCATTGATTACTGGCTTACGAAATTAATGGTGAGGTGAAGTATGAGAGAAGTGGGGCGCCTTTAAGATAGCCACAAATTAATCTTTGTAGTGTCAGGAATATTCTATATGTGACTAAAATTGTTGCAACCTAGCTCTGATATTGTACTCTTGTGGGGGTAAACCCAACACACCTGAACTTAGTTAGAATCTCATATATATATATATATATATATATATATATATATATATATATATATATATATATATATATATATATATATATATATATATATATATATATATATATATATATATATATATATATATATATATCAGACCTCCACCCAGAAGACCAGCCTATCAGCGGCCGCGTGGTTCATCAATAAATGCTGGACTTAGAGATGCCTACAAGAGTATGCTACCTGCACGGCAGAGCCTGGCAAGCTACCCGTGTTGTATTTGATATATATGCCTATATATATATATATATATATATATATATATATATATATGTATTTGATATATATTCCATTTTTCTTGGAAAAAACTCCCCTAAAAAAATTTGATTTACTAAAGCAAAATAAAAATTGCCTCGCAATCCACCTCCCTGATACCACTGAAACCTCACTTCTATTTCTCAAATGTGTCTATCACTCTAAAATATACCATTAACCCACTTGCATGTTCTTCTACCTCCATTGTCAGCATGGTATAGTCCAAACACTCTGTGAAGACGCACAGTCTGTGGCTACTTGGCCCTCAAGTCTCACATCTCCAAGTGTCCGCCCAGCACCCAAGTGCTAGCTAAGCTGTGTTCATTTCTGCCATCTCTTAGGCCCCTGTGACTTTCCATGTTTCTCTGTATAACTCATTGGAAAAGTGCTAAGCCTTCTAGAAACACTTATTTCTTCTCATCTCTTTCCATTACCAGCATTGCGAACAGAGATGTGCATCTTCCATGAGACTGTGAGCTTCTCAGGAGCAAGGCCAAGTTTTCCTGACCTCAAAATACTTACTCTTAGTCTGGGACTTAGAATAAAATAGAATTTTACCACCCCCCATCCACCAAGTCCCTAATTCCGGAATTCCCAGCAGCCACACCCCCACCCCCAGTCACCACCAATTCTACTAGCCCATCAGCCCTGTTCTACCTATTCCAGAGGAGAATCATCATCCGTCACCCAAGGAGATGCATGCCAAGCTGCCAAAATTCATGGCAACACTAGTCCTGCAGCTGAAAACTCTGGGACACCCTCAGGAGGCAGGCATGCTCAGTGCCTCCCTGCCAAACCCACTTGCATTGATATCCACATCCCGCCACTGCAGCCATGCCAACGGTTCAACTCTACCACTTCACAAATATTCTCTGCAGAGACGCAAACTGCAAATAATTTTAGGTGCCCGGTTCCCAGGTTTTCCTGCAGTCAGGATGGACAGCCTCTCCCCATTCCCCAATACTTCTGGGAACCATGTAAGCCATGTTCATCTTTCATAGCCGCTGCCATGTTAACTCATTGCCCAAACCATAGATCCTGAAGTCTCTGGACCACAGAGCTGCATATGCAGCTAAGAGACACCTCCCAATTCCTCAACACTGAAATTGCAGTAGAAACACCCCAAATTAAATGGGAGAGCAATATAGAAGCCAATGAAATTCAATAAACAAGCAAACAAAAAGATAACACAGAGAGCTCAACTAATACCAAATAGCTTAACAAATTCTTAGACAAGGACTTAACAACCACATCATTAGCTATAACCATTTTCACATACAAATTGATTTTTATACTTATTTGTTTTAATATTGGATCTTTGTTATCTAATAAATTCCAACTCTAAATTTGTATCAACAGTTGTTACTTTTGCCTACATTAAAATAAATCAAAAATCTTTAAAAAAATAGAATATTGTATGTTTTGTTTTATAGCCATAACCAGTTGTGCTCAGGGCTTACTCCTGGCTTTGCACCCAGGAATAACTCTTGGGAGGGCTCAAGGAACCATATGGGGTTCTGGGGATCAAACCTGAGATGGTGCAAGGCAAACGCCCTACCTACTGTACTATCTTTCCTTCACCATAGATATAATTTTAATATGATTTTCAAATGAATGAGGAAAGTGGGATGGAGAGCTGGAGGGAGAAGAAAGGAAGGTAGGAAGGAAGGAAGGAAGGAAGGAAGGAAGGAAGGAAGGAAGGAAGGAAGGAAGGAAGGAAGGGAGGGAGGGAGGGAGGGAGGGAGGGAGGGAGGGAGGGAGGGAGGGAGGGAAGAAAATATTGGGGAATGGGTAGAGGCTGTCCATCTTGAGGGAGGGAGGGAGGGAGGGAGGGAGAGGAGGGAGGGAGGGAGGCAGGGAGGGAGGAGGAAGGGAAGGAAGGAAGGAAGTAGGAAGATTACATTCAACATCAGTATTTGGGTCAGATTATTGAATCAAATTATATATTGTTGCCAAAGACATTAATAAATAGGGCTTGAAGATAGTTTAATGAACTGAAGCATAAATTGATCATACAGGAACCCATCCATGGCACTTCATAATCCCCAGAGCACCACAAGGGACAATTTCTGGGCACTGAGTCAGGAATAAACCTTGAATACTACAGCCTGTGGTCCCAAAACCAAAATCAAGAACAAATTAAATAAATAGGTCTAGGAAGCCTCACGGAATGACACTATTCTAGAGAGCTAGTTAACTCCATCTTCATGAAGGGGGAAGGGGACTTGTGATTCACACACAAGTCAGAAGTAATATTTTCAAGAGTTATTCATTCAAGACTTCCTCTACACCAGGCAAAACTATATTATTATCCCATTTAATCATCCCCAAACCAAATTGCAAAGTGTAATAATAGTGATTCCATTGATGAGGAAAGTAAGGCTCAGTGAGTATAAATAAATTACCCAAGATGACACAGCCAGGAAGCACAGAACTAGGATTTGAAGGCAGACCTCTCTGACTAGAATTAGATTCCTCTGTTCCATACCACTGTTCCTTCTCTTTACTCATTAACTTTCCTCTTTTTATTTTGTCTCTTCAAAAGCATATCTCAGAATATAGTCCATTTAAATACAGAGAGTTCCTTTATTCTTGAAAGACAAAAGCCATGTCATTTCAACTGAAACAAGATAATGCAAACATTTGCCTTGTTTAAAGTTCATGCATTCCATTTCATTGACTTATATTTTCACAAAGGATCATCATGTCCAAGATATTTTACTTTTTATAGCAGTTAGAAAAATAAAGGAAAGAGTGTTTTAGAACAAAATAACTACCAACATATTTGAATCCTCTTATCTTGATGATAGGAGTTTAGTGGTTTCTTGGATGACACTTGCTGGCCCTTTAAGACCATCTGCATTTTTACTGTGGTCCTTGTCCAAGACCTAAAACTCAGTCACTGGGGTCACTGATGCCTACGACTCTGAAACTCAATTTCCCTTTTAAAATTCCCTTCCTTATCTTTAGCCCTGAGATAACTTTCTAGCTGGGCCCTCCCTACAAAATGAGATAGAGATATAGTTACCTGATAAATCTTTCCAATATGTGACATATACAATGCAATCTATATGTGTATCATAATATATATCACATATGCATAAATATCCAGTACAAATGTATAAAATCTTATTTTATAGGTATTGACTGAAAGTATACATTTGGTGTATTTGCCTCATTTGGTATGAAAAATATTTGTCTAGTGTATGCCTGTTTTTTTTTTTTATTGCCTGTCCCCATTGCCTAGAACACCCACCTAGAACACCCACCTGGAACACAGAGAATATCAAGATGTAAGACCAAGTAAGTCAAGAATAATGGGAAGAGCTGTTAGAGCAGGTGCCTGGGGTATGGCTTCCCGAATCTGATACAACATGGTGGGTTTACTTAGCATGGCCTATGTACTAATTCTAAGCCTAATTCTAAGCATCAGTAAAGAGTTTTTACTATTCATATGTTTCACTTTGGGATTATTTCTTAGGCCCTGATATCTTTATCTCCATTAACAGGGATGAGATCGTGTTGAAGTCCTTGTACGAAGCTAGGGTGATAACAGGAAAAGGTGGGTATCTTAGAAGCGATGTCAACCTAGAACTGAGCATTAAATAGAGGCAAAAAGATACACATGACAACCCTTTAATGTATGTTCTGTAATCCATAGTCTGGAAGGGAAGGAAAAGAGAAAGAGAGAGAAATGGAAAGAAATAAAGAACCTGCCATGGAGGAGGGCTGGGGAGGGGGAGGGAACCTGGGACATTGGTGGTGGGAGATGGGCACTGGTGGAGGGATGGGTGCTGGAACACTGTATGACCAAAACCCAAATATGAACCTTTTAATTGTATATCTTTGTAATTGTAAAAATAAAAAAAGAAGTGATGTCAGTGAAATATACAACCTGAAGCTAGAAAACCACTCTCCGCTCTCTTTACCTTCCCTTCCCACCCAACCCCCCAAGTTGAAGGGATACATGTAAGATATGAGGATTGTATTTAAGGATTGAATGTGAATCACTAACGCAAAGTTCAGAACCCATTTGGTTGCTGTATCTCTTTGCTGATAGAAAACAAAAGTGTTCTGATAAATAGATGAAGGAGAGTGTGAATTCTTCAACCCAGAACGAGGCATTTTCCTAACAATTTTATGTCCTTGGTATGTTCTAATATCTTTAGTCTTCCTGGAATTAATAAAACCAAAACAGATCAGGTCATAGTCTCAAACATTCCTAAGATTTCTATTCCACTTCATCCTTGGAGTAGAAATGTTCTTTGTTCATTTTTCAAAACAGCTTGGTTGATATGTTGAAAAGAAAAACTTTTCTTTACCAAAAGTGTCAGAATTGTGAAACTGAAAATACATTTAACAAATAACTTTTTTTTTTTTTGCTTTTTGGGTCACACCCAGCAATGCTCAGGGGTAAGTCCTGGCTCTTCACTCAGGAATTACTCCTGGCGGTGCTTGGGGACCGTATGGGATGCCGGGGATCGAACCCAGGTCGGCTGTGTGCAAGGCAAATGCCCTACCCGCTGGACTATCACTCCGCCCCTAACAAATAACTTTTTATTTTCTATTTATGTAAACATTTTTCCAAGTTTCAAAGACTTGAAGAACTTCAGGAATTAAGACTGTGTCAATCTGTTTCAAGAGAACTGCAATATGAATAATAAAGTGGTTAGTCTTTAATGACTCAATTTCATGAAATCCCTTTTTTAAAACACCAACTTGTATTGCTACTCAGATTAAACTTGGAAAATCTCAAGGATAAATTATTTGTAATCTATTATTGAAGAAAAGAATGATGCTGTTTCCAAACCCTAAATGTTTAGAGAAAGCCTATGAGTTGTGCAATCACCTTGCCCTTCAGCTGGGCCTCCAGGAACTCTCTAACCAGTTTATTTTCTACCACCTGAGCAGGTCAAAGCTCTTCCCTAGTCCACAGCTCCCCAAAGGTAAGAGGAGGAAAGTCCCTGAGTTCTTTCTTCTAACAACAATTCTGTAAAGTCTTTGCAGCAAGACCAAAGAAGTCAAATATATTCTATAACCTTGGAGGTGCATTTTGATCTTAGAAATAAGCAATGTCTCTCCCTTCCAAAACATACACTTCCTTTTGAAAAAATAAATCTTGGTAAAAAAATATTGAAAAAGTTTTTATACAGACTCTCTAACATGACTCTGAGTGTTTCCACCTGTGCCCACTGTGGTCTTGGCCACTTAATCAAGATATGATTATCTGGCTCAGAGTACAGCTGCAGTATATGTCTTAAAGAAATGATGAACTGAGCCATGTGTTTAATGGCAAAGAATTCGAGTCCCCAGACTCCCTGATCCCAACTCTATTGGGAGTGAACATTTAAAAGCTCATAAGCTTTCAAGGTCAAGTACGAGCACCCATAATTAGAAAGTGTTGCCAATACAAACACTCCTTTCGTTCCTCAGCTCAGCAAATCACGAGGCTTCTAGTTCCAAAATATCTCTGGGTCTGTAGCCTAAGAAGCCCTGAGTTGTTTACCAGGTTAGAATTCAATTTTCTCTTTTGAAATTAATAGGTTTTCAGTTGTCCTTTGAAAATCATCCTTCATGATACTGGAGCAATATTTCTAGAAGAGAAATTTAACAGTACCATTTTTCAGTCAAAATCCTTCCTTCCAAAATTACCCCACTATAAAAAAAAACAAAACAAAACTCTTTCCTGACTTCCTTAGGTCTGCATAATATGGTCTCATTTGCTTTGCTCTCAAGTCCGTCATCATCAGGAATTAGCAAACAAAAAATGCAGGAGACGCTCTGTTAAATTTAAATTGTAGATAAGGAAACAATAAATGATCTTTTCAGTGGATACATTTCCCACACACTATTTTGAACGGGATCATACTTTAAAACATGATCATTGTCTGTCTGAAATTCAATCAAACTGGGTCTTCCTCATTTTCTCTGGCAAAACACTCCCTCTCCTTTAGCCATTCTTCCTCAAATCATGCCTTCACCTTCTTTTGAACACTTATTCATGTCATTTTCACTACCTAGGAAAAGATCAAGGAGTTTTAAAATAAGAGACATGTAATCTCTAGAAAACAACAGTAGATTGGAAAAAAAAATTGAAGGGAAATTAACAACACATCAGAGAAGTATAGGATGAATTCAAGGAGATCTATAGGATGAATTCAAGGGGGATAATGAAAGAATGATCATAGTGCCTAAAGAATAGGAAGGAAAATTCTATGAAGACTAACTAGGTAAAGTAATCTTAAATAAAAAATTTCAGAGTTGGTAGCCAGAGGTATAGGACACTGGGTAGAGCATTCACCTTATATGCAGAAGATGAGGGTTTGATCTCTGCACTCAGTGATTCCTGATATAATCAGGAATAAGCCTTGAACACAGCTGAGTGTAGCCATAAAAGCAAAATTATAAGATAAAATAGAATTCCCCAGAGTTGATGATTGCAAGCATCAAATCCAAGAGACTGAAGGATCCCAGCAAAATAGACAGAAATAGAAAAACTCCAAGGCTCATACAATATAATCCAAATGACAAAATCCAAAGAAAGATACAGAATACTGAAAACAGCAAGATCAAAAATGGTACTCACTTACAAAGGAAAAGTCAATAAAATTCACAGTAGATCTATCAAGTGAGACTCTATGAGCCAGAAAAGAATGAAGGAATATGGTGCAAAACTCAATGTAATGAACACCTTACCAGAAATTCTCTATCCTGCTAGATTATCATTTAAATTTGAAGGAACACCACAGCTTTATGGACATATACCAGCTTAGGCAATTCATTGACTTTTTTTTTTCCTATTTTTTTTTAAATTTTTTTATTTTTAAAATTACAAAGATATACAATTAAAAAGTTCATATTTGGGTTTTGGTCAAACAGTGTTGCAGCACCCATCCCGCCACCAGTGCCCATCTCCCACCACCAACGCCCCCGGTTCCCTCCCCCTCCCCAGCCCTGCTCCATGGCAGGTTCTTGATTTCTTTCCATTTCTCTCTCTTTCTCTTTTCCTTCCACTCCAGACCATGGATTACAGAACATACATTAAAGGGTTGTCATGTGTATCTTTTTGCCTCTATTTAATGCTCAGTTCTAGGTTGGCATTAGTACCCTCAACAATTGTTAGCACACTGTTCCATTTCTGTCTTACCTAGCCTCTGAATCCCACACGTTTGTGATAATTTCCACCTTTGACAGGACCTCCTGATATATGTTTCACTTGACCTTGGATATTGGTATCATAATATGTACCTATATATTTATGTTATGCAGATAAATGCAGTCATTCTGTTTCTGTCTCTCTCCTTCTGGCTAATTTCGCTCAACATAATCTTCTCCATGTCCATCCATTTATAGGCAAATTTTATAACTTCATTTTTCCTAACAGCTGCATAGTATTCCATTGTGTAGATGTACCAAAGCTTCTTTATCCAGTCATCGATTTTCGGGCACTCTGGTTGCTTCCAGATTCTGGCTATTGTGAATAATGCTGCTATGAACATAAAAGTAGGGATGGTGTTTTCGCTGCGTAGTTTTGGTTTCCCAGAGTAGATTCCCAGGAGTGGTATGGCTGGGTCAAATGGGAGTTCAATTTCTAGTCTTTGGAGGAAAGTCCATATTGTTTTCCAGAAAGGCTGTACCAGCCGGCATTCCCACCAACAATGGATGAGTGTCCCCTTTTCCCCACACCCACGCCAGCACTTGTTGTTCTTGTTCTTTTGAATGTGTGCCAGTCTCTGTGGTGTAAAGTGGTATCTCATTGTTGTTTTGATTTGCATCTCTCTGATGATTAGTGATGATGAGCATTTTTTCATATGTTTTTTTGCCATTCGAATTTCTTCCTTGCTGAAGTTTCTGTTCATTTCTTCTCCCCATTTTTGATGGGGTTGTTTGTTTTCTTCTTGTAAAGTTCTACCAGTGCCTGATATATCCTGGATATTAACCCCTTATCAGATGGGTATTGGGTGAATATTCTTTCCCATTCTGTGGACTGCTTTTGTATCTTAGTCACTGTTTCTTTTGAGGTGCAGAAGCTTTTAGTTTCATGTAGTCCCATATGTTTATCTTTTCTTCTAGTTGCTTTGTTAGTGATGTTTCATCTTTGAAGATGCCTTTAGCTTCAATGTCATGGAGGGTTTTTCCTATATTTTCTTCAATGTACTTTATGGATTCAAGTCTGATATTGAGATCTTTAATCCATTTTGATCTGATTTTTGTGCATGGTGTTAGACACAGGTCCAAATTCATTCTTTTACATGTCGCTGCCCAGTTTTCCCAACACCACTTATTGAAGAGGCTTTCCTTACTCCATTTTAGACTCGTTGCACCTTTATCAAAGATTAAATGATCATGTGTTTGAGGTTGGGTGTCAGGATACTCAATTCTATTCCATAGGTCCACGGGTCTGGAGGCATCACCTTACCCAACTTCAAACTGTACTACAAGGCAGTAGTAATTAAAACAGCAATTCATTGACTTTTGAAACCAGTTTTGCAAGAAATACTAAAGAAGCTTCTTTAAAAGGCAAGACGAATTTCTCATCACTTGGCATTCACTGAAGGCATTCTCATCACTAAGACATTCACTTTTAGCACGTATGGTTACCCTCTACTAGTTTTACAAAGACTTTTCACTCCTAGCCTGATAAAGGATTTTATGTATCTTCAACAGTAAATAACGAATGTGTAAGAAGTATTTCTGGAAACTGTCAAACACTATAGATATTTGAAGTGCAAAAAAATGTTTTCAGCAATCTTAGGATAAAGACTTGAGTAAGTTTTTTTTTGTGGTATCAGGATATATAATACCTTGGACATGTAAAACCTGGGGCTCCACCACAGAGTCACATCCCCAAGACTTGAAGAATATAGAGCAGGAAGTGAAGTAGGATACACAGGTGTAAGAAATCATGTGTTGTTCTCTTCCTATCACGGCATACAAAGGAAGCTGAGTCACCCCTGCTCAGCAAGGCCTCTTCAGTTCTGAGACCATTTGAGCTCTCCCCAATTGAGCACACTGTGAGAAAGCGGAAACACAAATCCTGCTGTCCCCCACAGACCCTCCTGAGAGCTCGCCCCTGTGGTTGGCCAAGGCTGGCCCGGGGCTGTGTGGTTCTCTCTTGTGGCTTGACTGCAAAAAAACAGCCCCCCAAGATCTGTGCCCACTCCTCCCGAAAGCACTGTGAACTGAAGAACCAAAGGGTCCCTTTTGACTTTGACTATGAATGAATGGTCCCTCCCAGAACATGTTTCTGTCAAATTCACTGCTCTCCTTATCTTTAGTTGACTGACACTGGAAACCACCTGAATGAGTTCTCATAAGAGATGGTGGAGAGCTTGGTCTAGGCTGTTCTTAAAGATTCATCTCCTAAATACTTGAATGATGATGAAATCCCCAACTGGAAGGTCAGAGTACTCTGTGGAGAGTACCAGAAGCCTGGAAACCACAGAACCTCTGAGCAGATAGCAGGTGGTCCAGACTCAGCTACACAGCAGAGTGAGGAACAAGTATTCTACGACCTGCTGGTATGTCTCTCAGCCTCACCTGGCTCTGACTTGTAGAGCAAGAGGACAAATAGAATCAAGGGGACAAGTGGGCATTAAAGAGGATTTTTCATTATGGCATTAATAAGAATAGGCCAAAACTTCCCTAGACCTGATCTCTAGGCATTTCACCATAGGGGAACAGCAAAATTGGACCTGAAGGACAGAAGAGCTGGATACACCAGAATTCAAGACCTTACTTTATTACATAGTAGTTGTGTGGCCCTGTGCAAATCAATATCCACCCCCAGGGCTGACACTTTCTCCCATTCCAAAGATATGCTATTGGTTCTACAACAGTGCAACCCCCACAGAGAGGCATAGAGGTGATAAGTCCCATGGTTACATATCTGTGAGGTTCTCAACTAGAAGAAACCATAAAAGGGTCACAAAAACAAAGTGGACTCAGACTTAATTTGATGAATCCAGATGACTAAAGGTGCCATCTAAGGTCAATGTTGTAAGTCGCAGAATGACTTTCTTGGGCTTCCAGTAAACAGCAAAGGCCAGAAGCATACTCCAATCCTTTGGCAGGTACCAAGGTTCTTTATATCACTGTCTTCACTGTCTTCCCGTTCATCGTCGATTTGCTCGGCGGGCACCAGTAACATCTCCATATGACCTGTCTCATGCAAGTAGAGCCCAAGGGAACCTGCTTGCTCCAGGAACATAAAGAGCCTCAAACCATTCCATCAGGTCATGGGAATGAGGTCTATAATTGTTACTGGTATCTGGCATATCAAATACGACATGGGTAGCTTGCCAGGCTCTGCCGTGCGGGTAGCATACTCTTGTAGTCATCTCAAAATCCAGCATTTATTGATGAACCGTGGGCGCAAGCAGCCGCAAGCCGGGCTGTGATAGGCTGGTCTGCTGGGTGGTGTTCTGACGAGGGGGAAGTCTGGATGTGGAAAATGGAGGTCCTCATGGAGTGGGCGGTCGTCTGGCTTGTTGTGAGGCTCTGCTGGGGTGGTGGGCCAGGGCTAGAACCTGCCATCCCTCCCAGGCGCCTCATGAGCAGCTGGGCACAGGGAGAGCCAGTAGCAGCTTTGCCCCATGTCTTCTTTATAACAAACTACATTAAAGATTATAAATATTCTGGTATGATTAGAAGCTTACTACCTGTAGAATAAACCTCAGAAGGTAGGGATGGACATCCCAGTTATAGATTGTCTTCCCAGCGTTTTTTCCACTCTGTGCTTAGGTGAGGACCCTAAGATGCTCCCTGATGCAAGTCCTTGGAACACTCAGCAGTGTTAACTTTCTTGCTATTATTATCAATCTACTATTTTCTCAGCCTGGTGCTATGTGTTAAATGTGTTCCCCTAAAAGAAGGCATGTTGAAGTCCTACTCTATTTGCTCAGAATGCAGTCTTAATAGAAAATAAGGTCTTTGCAGTTTTGATCAAATTAAAATTCAAAAAATTAAGGGCTATACCTTAATCAAAATAGCAGTTGTTTTGGTATAAGGAGAAATTTAGACCCAGGGACCAACATGCAGGGCAGAAAGATGACAAGAAAGCACAGGGGAAATATCGTATGAAGACAAAGGATTAGAGAGGTGCATCTCTAATAGTCAAAGAATAGCAAAAATTTCATCCATACCAGTAGAATTTAGGAAGAAGACAAGAAAGGATTATACTTTTCAGAGTCTCCTAGAGAGTGTGACCCTACCCACACCTTCATTTGGGACTTCTACCCTCAAATATGACAGTTAATAAAATTTTGTTGTTCTAAGTCACCTGATTATGGTACTTTGTTACAGTAGTCTTGTGAAATTAATACACCTGAGAATTTTATTTATTTTCACACTCAACCAGTATTCACCGGCTAAATGCCGTAATACAAAAGAGATAGAGGATTACAGTCAATTATGAGAAATGTGATGATGAAGTCATTTATTTAGGACATTTCCATTTATTAATCATCAGCCTTAAATATTGTGGAATTACAAGGCATTAGCTTTACACCTCCCTGTGTGGGCAATCTGACCACTCCTATAAGCCAGTCTCAACGCCCTGTCAACCTCCAAGAAAGAGTTCACTACTTATTTCTCCGAGCCACCTCTGCTTTATTTTTTCCTCAAGTCTGTAAGACAGATTGAGTAGGGTTTTTTTAAGTTCATTTACTTTATTCATTTTCCTCACATTACTGAGGCCATACAGTGATGACCTGTTGCTTCCTTTCTTATTTCACTTAGCCTAATAACCTCAATAATTTATCTATTTTGTTCCCAAAGTCATGACTGTGTCTTTTTTAATGGAATACTAGTAGATCATTGATTATATACCACTGCTTCTTTATCAAGTTGCTTGTTTGTTGGTGGTATTTAGGTTGAACTCATGTCTTGGCTATTAGGAATAGAGCTAGTTTGAAATGTATGCAAAGATCCTTTTAAATTAGTATTTTATGTCCTTTGCTAAATCATATAGAATTTCCATTTTTTATTCTTTTAAAAGTGGCTATGAAAGTACAGTAGAAAAAATTAATTGACTATCGGGAAAAGTATACAAGGTATCTTGGAGGGGCTGATGGTTTAGTTAGATCTATATTTTAAACGAAATTTAAATAACTTGCTTCCATAAATTCTAAATTTATGACCATTATTCTTCAAAACCAAAAGTGTTCTTCTCACAGGTATGAATAAAAGATGTTTTCCACTGAGAAGTGGGAACAAAAAGCAATAGAAGCAAAATCCCATACCTCTACTTAAGAAAACGAGTTCAAAGAACTCTGGCCTTGTGGAATTAAGATGATTCTCTTGCTATTAAATCGTAATCACTACAACTGAGTTAAAAATGATTAAAACTTTACCAGAAGATATCCTATAAAGTGCCTTTTACTTATTTTGATATATTCACCCATTGCTAAGATTGGGCTGAAAGGCCTACATTCAGGTCTCCTGAAACGAACTTTCCTGTCAGGTTGTACTAAAACTTAACTTTCATTTGGAATGTTCTTCTCTGTGCTCCCAAGTCTATTATTTTCCTCGACCAGAGACACATGGCAGCAAATAGGGACAGCCACTTGTATATCATGTTCACTTTCAACTAATGAATGACTCTGTCCAGCTCAGATCCAGGGTGCAGCAGTGTTCAGTGCTTGTCTGGGGATTCCAGAGGCAACCATCCCAGATGGGTCAAAATGACTGTTTCTCACATAAATCATTAGGAAGCTGAGATCATGAATTCATATTTGAGATAAGTGCCTCTAGAGAGTGGTGCTCACAGCTTGTGGGAAGATCCCCTGATTTCAGTTATTTATCTAGCGTCTTTTATTAAACACTCTGAGATGGTCTGTTTTGCATATGCCACTGTGCTGGTAAGGAAAGAAGGGACAGTCAGACTTGCTGCCTTCCATTGTACATTCTCTAAGCACATTAGTTCACAAAAAATGTCTTTAAAAAACTTCAGCAACAAAGTCAATTCCATCTGCTTTCATATTACAGAAATGGAATTGAGGCCTGGCAAGGGTGTGAAGTACGGTGACTCACAGCTCCAGGTCAGGAGCCAGATGGGGACCAGGCTCTTCCTGGTGAGATTTTGGAATGTTTCTTACTCTTCCTGGATCTCATTGACTTTATCTGCAAAAAAGAAAATAATCACCAACCAACAGGATACACAATGATTGAACGGGATGGTATGTGAAAGTTCAGAATTCGAAATTGATATATTGTGAGCATTTAGTAAATCTTAGCTCCCACGCCTTCCTTCCAACCTCCACCCTGTCACACTACCATCAAAGTCACAACACAGCTCGGCGGCAAAGCTGTACAATGAGGAAAGTTTTGTGACTAAACATTTTGGAATAATGCTCTGCTTTTCATGCAAATATTTATTATAAAAATAATAACACTAATAATTCCATTATACTATTAGAATATGCTGGTATTCTTTCAGAGGGATTACTTGAAATACTACTCTAGTGCAAGAAGAGATGAAATTGGGCTGAAGAGATACTACAGCAAGTAAGTCTTAAAATGCAAGTAGACTTGATCACTTGATCACTTGACTTCCGTAGATCATCGATTACTCGAGCGGGCACCAGTAATATCTCAATATGTCCTGTCAGATGTGAGATAGCCCAAGGGCATCTGCCCACTCCATGAACATAAAGAGCCTCAAACCATTCCATCAAGTCATGGGAATGAGGTCTATAATTGTTACTGGTATTTTGCATGTCAAATACAACATGGGTAGCTTGCCAGGCTCTGCCGTGCGGGTGGGATAATCTTGTAGTCACCTCAAAACTCGAGCACTTATTGATGAACCCTGTGATTAGCTCTTCTGCTGGATGGAGTTCAGACAAGAGAGGAGTCCGAGAACTGCGCATTTAATATAGGCAAAAAGATACACATGATAACCTCTAAATGTATTGAAACCACAATGTGTAAAAGAAGGAAGAGAGAAAGAGAGAGAGAGAGAAAGAAAGAAAGAAAAGAGATAATAAGAAAATTAATTAGTGGGGGTGGATGAAAACTAGGGACTATAGTAGTAAAAGCACACTAGAGGTGGGACCAGCAAACATTTTCTTCATTTTATTTATATTATCTCCCCATTTAAGATTAGATTTGAGAAGGTTTTTTTAAATTTTATTCCCAAGCATGGTCTCCCTAGCATGGTCCCCAAGCAATGCCAAGAGTAATTCCTGAGCACAGAGCCAGGAGTAACCCCTCAGTATTGCCAGGTGTAATCCAAAAAAGCCAAAAAATAATATGATTTTTTGGGGGGTCACACCTGGCAATGCTCAGGGGTTTCTCCTGGCTCTGCAGTCAGGAATTACTCCTGGCGGTGCTCGGGGACCATATAGGATGTCGGGGATTGAACCCAGGCTGGCACGGGCCACCCGGATGCAAGGCAAACACCCTACCTGCTGGACTATCGCTCCGGCCTCAAAAAGTATGTTTTAATGACAGCTCGCATGCAATGTTGGCTGCGAAGATCTTACCAGAGTGCCCTGGTAGAGGATGGGTAGGACATGGATTATTTAACAAAACAGATAAGAAAACTTACCCCAGATTAAAATATATTTTGTATTGAGGTATACTTGATATATATTATACTAAATTTGAGGGTGCAATAAAATGAGTAGATATTTGCTTATCTTGCAAAATGATCACCAAAATAAGTCTACTTAGCTTTCATCAATACATAGATGTTGGGGCCGGAGTGATAGCACAGCAGGTAGGGCATTTGCCTTGCATGCGGTTGACCCAGGTAGGATTCCCTGGCATCCCATATGGTCCCATTAGTACCACCAGGGTTAATCCTGAGTACAGAGCCAGCAATTACCCCTGAGCATTATTGGATGTGACCCAAAAAAGAAAAAAAAAATAGGTATTAACTTTTTCTTGTTATAAGAACTTTCATGCCCTATTCTCTTGGCAACTTTCCAAAGGCAGTGCAAAATTATTATCTGTAGTCTTTGTCCCATGCATTATATCTCCCAAACTATGTTTTTCAACTGGAATTTTGTGTCTTTTCATTCTCTTCACTTTTTTGTCAGTCACCCAACAACTCTCTCCTTATCCCCTTAGTAGAGAAATCACTACCCTATTCTCTGTATATATGAGTTTTGTTTTGCTTTGTTTGACTTTTAGATTCCACATGCTGTAAGATAATGAGGTACTTGTTTTCTCTAACTTACTTCACTTATTGTAATACACTCAGATTCATTCATGTTGCTGCAAATGGCATTTCCTTCCTTTACATGACTGACTAGTATTCCTGCCAGATAAATATTATTTCCCATTTTGTTTTTAAAATAAATTGAAACACAGATGCTTTTTTACTTTCCAAAGTTAAATAACAAGTAGAGATACTCTTACTTCAACTTGGAAGTCAGCCTCTCTTTGAACTGCATCACTCAGTCAAACTTCCACAAGTGAATGGTCGGGAGGTTATAGGTAAAAATAAAAATCAAGGCTGGGTGAAAATCAACAAGCCCAGCATCTCTATAATGTAAATTTATGAAATTAAATCTCTGGAATAGGGCAAATCGGGATTTTCTGTGCAGTGAATAAAAATGGGAATAAATTTTAGCTTTGTAAAATGAATCAATTCTAGAGGTATGCTGTAAACAAACAGAGGAAATACAGTTTGGAAACTTAAACATGGGCTAAAGATTCGATGCAGGTTGCTTATTACCACCCAAGAAAAAATTCAAAAAGAAAAGCAATCACAAAGAAATTGTTACAAATAAAGAAAAATATAGACTTTAATATAGACTTCAATCCAAGCTCGAATTCCTCCATCAAAAGTCTCCCTACAAGATTTTTCCATGTGACATGAATTTTTTATCACAATTTTCAAAATTCTACGAGGCAGATTTCTATAATACTCTAAGTTCTGTTTATGTTTATGTCTATCAGATCACACAAAAACAATCATGACAGTCCATTGATTTGTAAACATGAGTGTGGACACCATTAAATATTTATACAAACACATTGATTACTTACAATTATAAGTCAATGAGGAAACACAGGCTGTTCTTTAGCACAATGTTGAGGGAAAAAAAGAAGGTTCTTTCCAAATGCAGTAATCAGCCCATATTCACTGCTCATCAGACTGACTCTTGAAATAATCTTCAGTTTGTTTGTAAAGAGGCTTCACATCTGCACCAACACATGTGTGGTGGAGACAAGGGTGTGTGTGTGTGTGTGTGTGTGTGTGTGTGTGTGTGTGTGTGTGAGTGTGTGTGTGTGTAAAAGAACTAATATGTTGGGCTACAAATCCAGAGTGACTTTCAAACTAGCAAGCTTGGGAGCTATTGAGTAGCAACAAATAATGTCCAGTGAATCACCCCTGACTCACATTCTTAGGAATAGTAAATGATACTATACGTATGGTTTTGGTGGTGGCAGCATTCTTTTACATATTATAGGACTATTGAGCAGGATTGTGTTGAGAAATAGATAAAACAAGTTATTGTTGTTGTTGTTGTTGTTGTTTTACATTAACCCGCTTTATTTTGTTTGGATTCTGATAGAATGCTTTCAAAACTGTAAAGTGCCCAGAGGATAATTAGTATGAACTGAATTCAATGATGATAGCTATGAACATTTAATTTCTATTTCAAAGATTTAAAATGACTAAATTTATAATTACCTATATACTGATTTTAATATAAAGTTTTTTTAAATCATCTCTGTGAGTAAGCATACAGAAAAATGGAAAGAAAAAGTTGGAATTGAGAGTGAATTAGCTTCTGCCTTAAAGTGTATTGTCAATTCACATGCTCTCTGGATTTGTTTTATTTGGAAGAAAAGAGTGGTCCACGCCAGCTGTGCTCAGGGCTTACTCCTGACTCTGTTGCACAGGCATCATTTCTGGTGGTCGTTGGCAGACCAGAAGCAGTATTGGGGAACAGAAACTGGAGTTGCCCTTGTTCAGGGCAAATGCCTCATCCCCTGATTTGCTTTTCACCAATAACCATCCAAAACAAAAAAAGTATTTTATATTTTTCTACAGCCCTCTCCCAATATTATCCCATTGTTGTTAAAAAATGTAATGACAATCTTAATGCCAACATAAAATTGACCCAAAAATATGGATATAAATTGCAATAATCTTTCTCCCAATTAGGTGTCAATTATTAAAGGAAATGTAAACATGAGGCATCTGTTGAGGGTGTGTGTCCATGAGATTCATGTGTGTGAAAGAGAGAGAGAGAGAGAGAGAAATAGAGGAAGACAGAAATGACTAAGGAATTCCGCCTGGTAGAGCAATAGGATGAACAATATAGCAGAAACCGCAGCTTGCTCCTATGGGGAGTGACCTTTTCCTCTTAAGATGTCAACCAATTGGATGAGATCCTACCACATTATGGAGGATAATACGCTTTACCTCAAATCTACTGATTTAAATACTAATATAAATATATTAACATATAAAACATACCTCATATCAGCATATACATAATGTTTGACAAATCAATTTTGATGAGCAGAAGTCAGTCCAATTGCATTGATTCTCTCTCTCTACTTTTGAGATAATTGCAGAGAGACAATTGCACAGTCTCTCTCCCTGCTCTCAGAGCTGATCTATTCATGAACCGCTGGTGCCAGTTCTGGGCATCTGATGAAAAACGCTGACTTCTGTCAACTGAAGAAACAAATCTCACTGTGTGGTTGTTAGTACCTCTGTCACAGCATATGGTTCTTGGTGAGTCTTAACACATAATGCAAAGTTCTTTTGCATTTGTGCCAACTCACACAGGCTCATTCTCAGTCTTCCTGCCTCTGTTCCTCTAAGTGTTTTTTTAACCTCCAGATCCCTCACCAATAAATCAGACCTTTCACCATTACTCAAGATGAATGTATATTCTGACCATTTTCTACACATTTCAACACACAACAGATAAGCAGGTGCATTACCCAGAGCACTTTCCACGGGCAGGATTTCCAATTACCATTATCTTTCAGAGCCTCACCTCAGTGCAGTTATATGACAGCAGTTGTTCATTTATACTTTGAACCAATAAGCCAATCTGAGTTTCCCAGAAATCAAACTTTGCCTCTTCCCCTTCTCTTTCAGCTGGTTCAGTGTGCACACATGTATGAGATGCGTGTCAAATTTTGATACAACACAATATGTGGCATGGGTCTGGATCATATATTGGTTTGTGCTCTCTTGTATCATATATTGGTTTGTGTTCTCTTGTATTCCCTAGATATATTATATATACACAGGAAACTTGTGTTCTCTAGATGTAATACTTCACTCCAATGGTGGATTGCTATTGAGTATGCCCAACCTTGCAAATAAATACAGATATATATATATATATATATATATATATATATATATATATATATATATGTGTGTGTGTGTGTGTATATATGTATATATATTACATGCATATATTTATAGGTCTAGTGAACAAATGCCACAATGCTTGTCCTGGATGTGTGGGCTAGATGGTTCAGTACTCAGCTTCTGCCTTGTGGTAATACTTGAGACCAATATTGCTCATGGTGGTTGTAGGGCACCAGGACTACACCCAACAGTGCTCAGGGATCCATGTGGTATCAGGTATAAACTCTGTGCTTAGAGATGCCAATATGAGTTCTAGCCCTTTGAGCTACCTTCCTGATAATTCTAGGTTTCATTTTTTTCATTTAGGTAACAACTAATCTACTAAACATCCTCACTGGACAGATAACGGGCAACCCAGTTTTGTTTTTGTTTGCTTGCTTTATTCTTTTTTAAAAAAATAATTTTAATTTTTTAAACACCATGATATAGACTGATCATGACTGTGTTTCAGCCATACAATGTTGCCGCACTCATCCCTCCACTAGTGCACTTTTCCCACCACCAGTGTCCCCAGCCAGCTTCCCTCCCTTGCCCCAACTCCCGCCTGGCTCTATGGCAGATACTTTCCTTCTCTCTCTCTCTCTCTCTCTCTCTCTCTCTCTCACTCTTTCTCTCTCTCTTCTTTTGCACATTATAGTTAGGAAACCCAGCTTTAATCCTTAAAAAACTGAACTGGTCAGTTTTTTAAATTGCGATTAAATAAATGCAATTTAATCAAGCTTTTCATCTGCTTAGACTACAAACTTAAGAAGTCTATCGACTCCCTTCTCTACTATATCACATTCAAGTTCTTCCAGTTTTCTCTTGAAGTATATTTAAGATTGTATCATTCTGACTTATCTCATTATTGTCCCTATATGCCAAGCTTCTTATCCTGGTATCCCTGATTCCACCTTGTGTCGCTCCCTATCACATACCCACTGCCCACAAGCTCTTCTCTAATCATCAGAAAGAATGATCCTATTAAAATATAAATCATATTATATAAATCCTTCATGCACAGCTCATCACTGGAATAGAAAAATGGCATTGGTATTGCCACTTACGAGTTTTGTCCCCTCAAGCAAGTACCCATCAGCTAGTCAGTTTCCAAATGTGCAAAAGGAGGAACTTCTACTTACTGTGCATGAAAATTAATAACCTAGTCTGTAGGAAATGACAAAAATAGAGCTTTACTCTCATACTACACGCTGACACATTTTTCTTACTTCTTTCTACTTGAGCAAACCAGCTAAGGTGTGACCTTTGCTGATGCCATTAGGCCATGGAGACCAAGGTGGGGGGCACAAGTCCAACAGTGCACCTGTGGCTCTTGATTTAGACCTGCAGGCTTTGCTGGTTGTATTGACCAAGAATCCAAAATGCCAGAGCCTTGTAGAACAGAGCCAAAAGCCCTGGATGTTCATAGACTACAGACTTAGCTGGAAGGCATGAGTGGAGTGAGAAGAGAGGGCAACAATGGCTCAGTGTGAATTCCTTCCATACCAGAAAACTCCTCAAAGTGGCAGTCTTATCACTAGAAAGTCAGTGAAACCATTTTATTTCTTCCCTCGAATCTTTCCTGTGCTGGAATATCCTACACTGAGTGTAGGATATTCTTCAGGAGCAAGTCACACACCATTCCTGACTTGAATATGCTCTAGTCTTAGGTGCTAGGAAAGTAGACGCACCAAGCAGAAGTTGTAGACTCAGTAGCTTACTTGTGCCTATGCACCAGGCAGACAGCATGCAAAGGAAAAGTGACTGATGTTCCCGAGACATTAGAGAAGACTTCATAAGAAAGTTCCCAGAGCAGCTTGAGCAAAGGCCATGCAGTATGAGCAGTGTATGTTGCTGGGAAATGCTCCCATGATTCTCCCATGGGCAGTCCACTGGCACTTCACATTCACTGTCCCAGTAATAACCCACTTCTCACCATTTACTTCCAACAGACACCATATCCAAAAACCTGGGGATTACTCTGACTTCCTGCCCTGACCCCATTCCTCCCTCCATCTAAAGAATTAGCAAATCCTGCTGATTTCTTCCACTAGGCATTTCTCAAATTCCTCTTTACCTTTCATTTCTGCTTCTTTTGCTATTGTTACTAGAGGTCCCCAGAGCCTCTGCTAGGAGGACAGGAAGGTCAGTTTCCCCAAAGAAAATAAGAAGTTGTTTGCTTAAGGAGTGGAAAGAGAAGAGAGAAAACTCAAATCAGCAGATGTCCATGGGACTAATAATAGTTAAAGAACAAGTTTTTAAATGTTACCTTTTTCATAAATTAGAGCATAGTAAAGGTTACCCTCACACATAATTTCACTCTCAGTTGCATACAAATGTGTGTTCAAAGAGGAGTGAAATTAAAGTTAGCAACTGGGACAGCAGCGGGAAAGGCACCAGGCAACATTCATTGCATCCAAGTTTTCAAGTGTCATCCACTGGGGACTCATAAAGGAATAAGACCCTCACACTTCACCTGTCTGGGACCACTTTAAGAACCAGAATGAGAACAATTAGGGCAGGAGTCCCCAGTTGCAAAAACTTCTCCCTGTTCAGACTGGACACCTCCTGACTATTCTGGGATGCGTCTGGATGCTTTCTTCTTTGGGGACTTCTGGACGAGGAAAAGACCTTTACTCAGCTCCAATCCTCACTGAAGCAGTTCATCTATTACTTCCCCATGTTTGTAACTAGAACCCATTTCCAGTTCTCATCAGGGCTGCTGGGATTTTCAGGCTCTGCTTTAGGGACTGTGGGGAAAAAAATTTTTGTTCATGATCTTGACAAGAAAAAATGAAATAAATAATTTGGTGGCATTGCAACTTCTGTTGTTTTGCAATGTTTCGGTTTTATTTTGAGACTTGTATGTTATGAGTATCTGTTTCTACATTTGGAGGTTCATGCAATATGCATGGTTTCTTTATGAGATGTACTATGCATTTGTGGAAAAGGGATTGTCTGCCAGACTTTGTTGAGAAAACACATTTCAGTTACACCTGACCAGAAAACCATCTGTCTTGCCTCGTGGCCACGCGGCCAATGCCAGGACTGAAGTGGAATACCCCATTAATACTCAACACTCTCCATATCTCAACGACATGCCACAAGAGAAACAGTAGATGTGGCAGATAACCAATACTTACATTTTAAGTAAATGAATATGAGGACTGAGAGACTCAGATAGGGATCAAGATGATTCCAAGCACTGGGACCAGGGATATCTCCTGAGTGCCAAGCCAAGAACAGTACAAGCCCTCACCTCCCCACCACCCACTCAAATGAGAAATAGAGAGGGGGAAATAATATTTTGTAGTGATTTATTTTCCTGGAAAAGTCACAAGTCATTAAGTGTTTTAAGAGAGCAAATGTATCCTATTCCTGAGTGGGAAATCTAGTTATTTGAGATATCAACAGTGGAGCAGAAGTATGAGCTGCCAGACTGAAGTAAAAAAGTCAGAAAAATTACTATTGTTCTTCACTTCTTTCTCTTCTTACTTGGTACACAGACTACTCAAAATATGGTTTAGAGCCTTACAATTATTGACACTATATTTGAACTTTCAGTACTTCATCTAGAACCAGGGACACAGCACATGCTTGCTAAATGTCAATCAAATGCATGAATGAACACAGGCAGAGGAGGTCTAATACACTGATCGTGCTTGCAGATTGTGGCACGCCACACTCTTGACTCGGCTGTGAAGCGTGGAGATGATAGAGCCAGGAGAAAACCCACCCTGGAGAAAATTAGCCCAACCTACCAGAAGGATTCCAGAGACTTGGCTAAAGTCACAGCAGAAGAGGCTGTGTGTCAAGCCAACACCGGTAACATTTTCCAGCAAGTCCCCTCAAGCCCTCGAATTTACTCCCTGCCAAGACAGAGCAAACTTGGCAGCAGCCAAAAGCTGCTTCTCAATTTGTATGTGATGCTGATTGAAGATCTCAGCTATACAACCCACTTTGTCTGCTCAGAGCACACCCATCCAGCTTTAATGACAAGCAAAAGGGAAAAGAACTTGTTCTGTGTTGATGCACGAAGCCCGCTTCCCACATCCGCTGCAGGCCAGGTCAGCAGGTAGCAATGCCAACTCGGGAGCAGCAGAGAACTCTGGAGCACTCTTTTCACACGTGCAGATGGGAAGAGGAAACAGGTTCCGGCCCTCTTTGGTGAGTTCTGCTTCTCTTCTCCACTCCGCTCCAGTTCTGTCACTCTTGAAGTCTGAGAGGAATGGGGCCCCCTCCATGATGGAATCCCCCAAGAGGATCATAAGTAGTAACACTACTACCACACAGTGAAATAACCATTTTCACAATAAGGATAAGTAATTGCTTTATATGACCCTGATTATACATGATACAACAAGGAAGATTAGCCCATCCTCATTTGCACATGTATAAACTGAATTTGAGAGATGGAAAATAGTAAATCTCAAGTTTGAAACCAAATTTAGCCAGCTTCCACGTCCCTCCCCTATGTTTCATTACTTCTAATGAGAGTAAAAGGTCCGACCTGCCATATTTCACCACATATGATGAGACAGATTTCAAGCACTTGGAAAAGTTTTTAAAGGATGGCAAGGTCTGGGATTCATTCTCAATTTATCTTTCTATCCAACAATTTGTTCACCCAATTCTGTCATGAATATTTCAACCAATCTCCCTTATGCTTCTTTGCCTTTGCCACATCCTGGTACCCAAAATTCCTTCTCTCATTTCTGCTAGAGGGTAAATAACTAAAGTGCAAATGCAAAGGACAGTGATTCAAATTCTCACTACAGCGCTCGGAGAGAGATCACTTTGTGACTTGTCACTTGTCACTTGTCTTCCCATTTTTCATCAATTTGCTTGAGCGGGCACCAGTAAGGTCCCCATTAGTTGGGAATGAGGTCCATTATTGTCACTGTTTTTGGCATATCAAATACACCACGGGTAGCTTGCCAGGCTCTGCAGTGGCTCTTGGTTCATCCGAGTCTTTTCCTATGTCAGACCATCAACCATCCAGGGCCCACAGGGCTGAGCCCTGTGAGGTGTAGACAAGCCTGTCTCCTGTCTGCCACCTGCCAATGCAGTTGAGCACCACAGCCACACCTGCAACACCTCGAGGGGCATGAAATTCTCTCCTTTTAAGGGAGATCACCTTTAAAAAACCAAAAAGCATATCATTGTCAAACCCCACTGATTTTCTGTTAACCTAAAACTAAGTGGCACAGCTGCCTTCCAGAGATTCCACATGAATGAATGATCTGACTTTCATACCTCTGAACTTCTGGTCCTGCAGACATTGGCATGTAGGTTTAACCCTGAAAAACACAACTTGGTTTCACGAAAACACACAACTTTGGCATCTATTTCTTTGTTCTCATCACAAACCACATCTTTTCCAAAAAAATTTTTTTTTCTGAATGCCCTGTGATATGATATTTTTTTTTTGTAGAATGTACACCAATAGTTGATAAAATTTCAGAGTTCCCAGCGTGGAACCTCTATCACTTTTTAAGTTCCTAGAACGTCACACATTTCTGTGCTATCACATCAATTCTTCCTCTAAAGACTTACCCTCAGACCCCAAGGCCAATGAAAACAGATACAGCCTGAATCAAGCCTCAGACACTGCAATTTGAACTGTTGACTCTGTACTTTAGAGACAGACACTAAAGCTTCTCATTCACCTGGTGCCACTCCTTGTCTGCCTGGCAGAAAATGAAAGAAACTGAATTTGAAGATGCGAAACAGTGAGCTGAAATCCTGGCCCTGTGCTCCTCTCTAGTTATTCACGCCTGGCTGAATTGTTCATGATCCCCAGTTTTACACCTTAAATGATTGACTTTTATACATAGACAAAGCAGCTGGCATGCAGTAAATACTCAAAGATGTTTTGTTTAGCATCATGTTCCTTCAGCTTTCTCATAAGATCATTGTGCAAGACACAGCTCATCTGCATTAAGGCCTATTAGAGAAAAAATAACACTATTTGAAAGTCTCTGGCAAATAATAGGTACTCAATAAACATCATTGTTCTACTTTATTATATAATTGTCATCATCATCAATCTATGGAGTCTCTTATATCTGCCAAAACCTGAATCAGACACTTACAAAACACTACTGCAGTCATAGTCACCCCTATAAGATAGATATTATTTCTTTAGAGTTTCACTTATTTATTCATTGAGATTCTATATTTTGGGGGGTCACTTTTTAAAATTTTATTATACTACCATGATATACAATTACAAAGCTGTTCCTGATTTGGTTTCAGTCATACAGTGTTCCACGACCTATTTATTATTATAACTTTTTCTGCACTTAAAAAACTGTGGATCAGGAGACAACAAAAGTAACCCAAAGCCACACAGCTAGTAAGTAGCCAAATCAGAACCATCTTATTTTATCTAACCAGTCTTATCCTCCAATGATGGAGACAGAGACAGAACCCTGGAGAGTCCATGGAAGAGCTCCATTCTGGCCTGAGTGAGGCCAAGAATTTCATGCCCAGAACCACCCCACATTGCCAAACATAATTCCGAGCATTCACTTGCATTAGCTGACCATTATTTGATCTCTGTCATGTGAGTGGTCTCCTGAGTGCAGAACCAGGAATGATTCCTGAACAATGCCAAGTGTGCCCCATCAAACCCTTAAACAAATAAATTCCTAGCACTTAGTGTTAACCCCAGCAACACAATGAGCATTACCCACAGCACACTACCGCCAAGTGTATAGCTCCAATGAACTCCATAGCTATGTACCACAGGAAGTTTACCATGTCCAGATATGTCAAAAATATTAAGACAAGAAAGGAAAAAGAAGGGGAAGATGCAAAGGCGCAGGAAAAGAAATTACAGAGACAAAGTTGCCGCCTAGTAAAAATATTATAAGAGATGTTTAGAAGAGAAAGAAAGGAAAGAGAAAAGTGAGCAGAGGTTGTGATTCCAACTCTCACAGGAGAGTGCCTGGGAACAGAGTTAAGTGCATCCCACAAGAACCAGAGTTCTAAGCATAAAGAAGAGGAAACTGAGCTGAAGAGGAAAGAGGAAAGTCCATACTTGGGAACCCAGAGGAATCTGCAAGCACAGAACTGGCTTGAGCTAAATTCAGGGTCTTTTGAATATAGAACAACAACCAGGAGCTTAGGCAAGAAAAGGAAGTGCAGATGTTGGAGTCAACAACGGCGACTTGCTGAGCAATACTGTGGTTCTGTCAGTAATGGACAACGTACATGTCTGCATTAACTCATTTCACCCAGACCAACAGTAAGTCAGATGGGTCATTTTTACCTGTTTTACAGGACAGTGAGCACAGGCATACAAGTAGTAAGTGATGAAAATGCAAGTGGAAATGGGCAGGGCAGAGTGGGGAAGTGAGGCTGCTTTAATGAAGTGACCACTTAGGACTCAAGAAGACGAGAAAAGCAAGTCACCCTCATCCCCAGGATAGAACTTGGTCTCACAACTTGATTTTGTTCTCAATATTTGTTTGTCCAGCCTACAAAATGGGCTTGTCACCTAGAAAAAAAAGTACACAATCATTCTGGTTACAATATAAGGAATCTTTAGGTGGTTCACTCACGCTCGCACCAACCCACTTGTAGGGAGTCCCTATTGTGTTGCTTTTGTCACAGATGTTGGAAACAAAGCCCAATCACTCCAGAGACCTTCCCCTCACAACTTCTCTCACGTGGTTCCTTAATTAATGTTAAAAGCTACAATGCAGCCAAATAAATGTAATGAGAACTACAGTGGGCCTTAATTATAACATGGAGTAAATTCAACTAAACTATGTTTCACTGTCTACTTTCCTTGGTTGTCCAATCTGTAACCCACTGACCAGCTATAAATACTTATAATTATTTTCTTTCATCATGCTCAAAACCACTAATTAGAGTAATTACTGCAAAGTATAGTTAACATGAATCAAGCTGGCACAAAGTAAATCATACCCTATTTCCCCATGTTGGCTTTGCTCTAAAGTGCCTTAGTCTTCTCTTCATTGTATGCCAGACTCACCCAAAGGGCTGAAATGTTTGAATTATCTGTCAAGGTCACATCCTATGATCCTCTTTAACATCACGCCCAATAAATGTCAAGCATAAGTGATCATTTCTATAGATTCATGTCAGGTTGCTCTGATCTCTGATCTCTTCCAACTCCACTGCAACTAACCACACCCTTTCTTCTCAGGGAAGGTCATTTTATGGCCATTATTGTCCATGCCCAAATGCTTGAGTATCTGTGGCCTTGTCATGAGATGGCCATTTAGTTTTTCCTTTTAAATATGTCACTCGTGGCACATAAAGAGAACTGGCTTTGATGGAATAAAGACAACTCAACCCTCCAGCATTATGCACTGTGTAGATCAGCCTAGTCACTTCTACCTGCTGTCCAAGGCATCTTCAGAACTATAGATGAAGGCCAACACCCTCCCAGAGGATGAGTGGGATATGGGCATAAGACTTTATTATTTCCCATTATTATTGCCCAATATTTCCCATTGAAATTCATTCGGTTCTTCAAAGTCTGCTAAGATGGCAATAGCAGACTTTCAGCAACTCCGCCTTCCTCACCCTCAAGTGTAACATGTACATTACTCTCGCCAGCAACTCTCAGTGAAACCAACTGCTCCCTGCATGCTGCTGACATGACTTTTCCCTCGTCCTCCCATAGATCTGTTTGATTTTCTCTTCTCTCCTTCAGTGCGAGCATTGTAAAAGCAGCAGTGGTAGGGAAAATATCGCACAGCAACAAACTCACCCGATAGTGAATGAAGCTTGCACTGGTCCTTTGAACCTCATTTTGAACCCAGAACTTTGCTTTCTGCTATCAACTGAATTGTGTCCTTCTCTTTCCAAGTTCTTATGTCAGTGGCCCTGTTGCGGTACACTGCTGCCCAGAGCCTCTGCATCTGACCTGGAGTTGCTTCCTGCAGGCCACTCTGTAGATAGGAGGAGGACAGTTTGAATGCGGCAGTTCATCTGACCATATATTCTATTCTGGCTGGTAAAAATATTCTCTCATGCTGCCACAATCATGTTACCAGTATATTTACCTGGCCATGTTGGATCTCTAAATAACTAGACCAGAGAGAAATGCTGTGTGCCTCCAAGCATGCAAGCATCGCTCTCTGGTAACTCAAAGGCAGATAGAATACAGAACAACCATGAAGTAAATACAAGACTCTTGTGAAGGCTTGGAGAAATATTTAACTGACTATAGAATATTCTTTGGTACAGATGCATGCCTTTGTACTCTGAGATACAGTACATTTCAGAAGCCCCTCATGCACTGAAGGGGCACTTCCAAGGCAGATCTTGGCTCGGCAATATTAACATCTCAAAGGGCCTAGGTGAGGTCCTGAAAGAAATTGATCACTTGATCACTTGAATCCCGTTATTTATCAATTTGCTCGAGCGGGCGCCAGTAACATTTCCATTGGACTCCATCATGTGCCAATGTAGCCCAATGGTATCTGGTTGATTCAGGAATATGAAGAGCTTCAAACCGTTTCTTCAGGGTCTTGATGAAGAAAGATAAGAAAGAAATTACCTGGAAGAAATTACCTGAGGGAATTTGACCCTGATGGCTTTCTGTTGGAGTGGGAGGTCTGGGTTGCAGGGATATAAAACTAGCCTGCTTCCTTGCTCTTTCTCTTTTGCCCCACTCTCTTCTGCTGGTGCTCCCCTGTTTCCCTCTTCACTGTCTCCTCTCTGCAAGGCCTTAACACATGGTGGCAGTCATGTTGGCCTACATATGGCCGAGGCCTAGTCAGGAATCCTAAGTTTGGGGTTTTTTCGTATTGCTGATTTGAATGCCAGAACCTGTGCTAAGTAAAGCATTTTGAAACTTCCCTGGATTCTTGCGTCTTTCTCCTTCCACCGATCCCCTGGGAAATCAGAGGATCCCTGACCCTGCTCCCAAATTTTTGTGTGGGGTGCCCCAGCATTTCCCCATAGGTTCTACATCAAATTATTCATATGATTCAATATGACTGGGGTCCTTGGAAGGGAAGATGATGAGATAGACACAGAGACAGATCCATTGGGAGTCACGTAGGGAGAGAGAATCACAGGCAGTCATGGACAGAGGCTTCCCCCTGAAAAATAAATCATCTCTGCAGAAACTCTGGTCTGGAACCTTCTTCCTCCACAACTAATAGGAACTGAAATCTCTATGAGGACTCAGTCTGCAGTATTTGTACTGGGCAAACTTAGCACACATACAATTTCTTTTCAAGGTCATCTAAAATTTGAAAGCAACCAACGTCCCGAGACTAAACAGCCAGTTACACTAAAATGTAGGCGTGGCTCCGACATAGATGACAAATCAGGAAATTATGGGATAAAACTCCTGCTGTTGGAGTGAAATCAGGAACCGGGTATAGGCAGATAGAACCACTTCTAAAACAAAGATCTAAGTCTGTTGTCCTCTGGTTCTGGTCCTGATCAACTCCTTGAGCCCTGTATCATGCTCTTCATTTAGTTGGTCTTTGCTCAACTCAGCTCCCACTTGGGACAGCGTCTCCAGCCATCCCTACTCTCAGTCTCTGCATAGGAGAAACAGAGAGAATTGAAATGAGCTCATTGGGAAGTGATGACTGCAGAAAGCCAGAACCATTTTGAGGAGAGTATTCAAAATTCTCAATTCATGGGGCAAAGAGCAAACTAGAAAATTTGGACTTTGGGAAATTATAGGCCTTTCAGTTTCTCAAGTGATCTTATAATCATTGAAATGAGAGAGAAGCAGAAGGCAGAATCTACCCAAAAACTTTACATTGGAAGCAGAGAGTAGTGGTTTAGGCCTTTATTTCTCAGAAGAAAAGTGTTATCTAGAAATATAATGGCAATTAGCACTGGACAGTGCAGTGTACAGAGTGGTTCTCTCTCTTGGAGCTCAGATAGTACAGTAGGTAGGGTATTTGCTTTGTATGCAGCCACCCCGGGTTTGAACCCTGGCATTCCATATGGTGCCCTGAGCACCACCAGGAATAATTCCTGAGTTCAAAGTCAGAACCCACCACTGAGCATTGCTAGACATGACCCAAAAAGAAAAAAAAAACAACATCTCTTTTGCATAATGTTCCTGACCTCCCTGACAGTACAATGAGGGATGGTGATGGGGTTCTTCAGCAGAAAAGGAGATAGACAATTCTCTTATAGATAAGAACAACATTAATTGCCATTGGCACCCTTTGAAACTGAATTCTAATACTTATACTCAGAGCAAGCACAACCAGCAAAGCTGGACAAGAGACTGACCAGACCCACAGCTGCACCACTCGACCTACATGGAGCAGCCCATGGAGTTTTGGAGGATGGTAAACGGCTCAGCCCCTGGCTGGTGAGCAGACACGTGGGGGAGGCCCTGCTGGCCAGATTTGGAGCAGGGATTTGGGCTCCTCTCCCTCCATGTCAGCGGGTGTGGCTAGGGGCTCTCAGACTCCACAACCAGCAAAGCTGGACAAGAGACAGACCAGACCCACAGCTGTACCAGCGCACGGCCACTCTGCAGCAGTGCGAGAGGCTTAGATAATTATAACGGTTAGGACCAGTTGCTTCCCAGGATCTTTCACATTTATACACTGTAATGATCAGCAACAAGCTGGGGAGGTTGATGGGGAATAAGGAATTATAATGTCACACTAGAACTCACTATTGAATATACACATAGAGACTTACATTATAAACTGCTAATATCTGTAGGGCAAGTCACAAAGTATAAGAGGAGACAGAGAGAAATACAGAAACAGAGATAGAGAGAGAAAAAGAGAAAGAAAAGGTGCCTGCTATAGGGGCAGGCTGGGGTTGGGTGGGAGAGAGTGTTGGGACATTGGTATTGGGAATGGGGCACTGGTGGAGGGCTGGGTGCTGGAACACTATATGACAGAGACCCAACTATGAACATCTTTGTAATTGTATATCTTACAGTGGTATAATAAAAATTAAAAATAAAATAAAAGTTAAAAAATTAAAGCAAGACATGTGTATATGCAGTCTTTCCTACATGTGGTTGTGAACAGCCATTCAAAAAATAAAATAAACTTGTATCACTTGTATCACTTGTCTTCCCATTGTTCATTGATTTGCTTGAGTGGGCACCAGTAGCATCTCCATGTGTCCCCTGTTGCATGCTAGTATAGCCCAAGGGCCTCTGCTCACTCCAGGAACAGGAAGAGCCTCAAACCATTCCTTCAGGTAATGGGAATGAGGTCTATTCTAGTTCCTGTTTTTGGCATATCAAATATGATACAGGTAGCTTGCCAGGCTCTGCAGTGTGGGCACTCTTAATTTTTGCAAATACTGATGTACCACTTTGTGGCCACGTGCAACAGGGAGAGCGGTGGCAGCTTCATCTGTGTCTGTGAAATAGGCTTCTCTCTAGGGTGGGGTTCTGAAAAATGAAGATTTAATCATAAATATTAGTAAGGGTCTATAGTTAGAATTCAGGTTAAGTCTGACCCATTTTGTCACATTGACACCTGAACTGCCTTGGGTAGAGCATGGTCTCCCCTGCTCCTCATGTTCATACCAAGCCTGACTATCCACAGAGTCTCTCAGTGTTTGCTGAGTTCTGTTCTCCCAGTGTGAGGATTCCCAGCTCTGGGCCAGAAGTCCATTTATGATTACCCAGCTCCGGCCCCTACTTCTGTCCCCTAAAGTCCATTATTCCCAATCTTAGTCTTCAGCCCAAGACTCAGAATCCTGTTGTTTTTGATTTGTGCTAGTAACACCCTCTCCCCCTGCATCCCTGAAACATCTCAACCTTCTGGGCTGAGAATTTCTTTAACTTTTGTGAGTCCCCTGGTTCTGAGATCTCTATCCTGATTAAGCAAAGTATCCACTTTGCTATTTCTAGAGGGGCACTCCCATTCCCTAGTAATGAGAGTGAAAATTGCTGAGCACACTCACTAAGTCCCTCTAATGAGAGAGGTACTTAACATAGGGGAGTATTTTATATTCATAATCCCTATCTATGGTATAATAAGTAGAATTAATGATACCAGTTATATCTCTATTATAGACCTGGTATCACTAATTATAATTAGTGTGAATTATACTATGTTAAACACTTCAAACATCATTTTATTCACAACGACACTGAGGCAAAAAAATCTGGCTGATGGGCAAGCAACCAGATGCAGAAACTAATCAATCCCTCTGTGACTTTGTGTTTTGACCAACACCAAATTACAGAAACTGAGAAACTGAGTTAGAGGCTTATAATGCATCCTCCAACCTTCCACATTATCCTGTTAACACAGGGCTCAGATGCCAAGTTACGTGGTTCCAAAGTGTCACTTTTCCCTGACAATCTTCCATTTCCCTACACAGAGGTTTTTGTGCAAAATAACAGCTCCAAGAGCACAGCAAGGATGAACTTAAACTGAGCTCCATGTCCTCATCAGGGCTGGCTATTGGGCTAGCCACAGGGCTGTCCAAGGGAAAGTCATGAGGCTCAAGAAGGAGGGAGGGAAACAGGAGAGTCAAAAGCCCTATACCTGAGCAAAAACCGTGTTTAGTTTGCTTCAGCTGATTTCTCCGATGCCAGCATGTCACATTTACCTTAGCAGCTCATTTAGGAAGGAAAGCTACTTCCTATGCTTCATCCAAAAAGACTCATCGAGGATCCAAGATCTTTAATCCAAATATTTGGGTAGCTCCAGGATCCAACAGATCCTAACAGTTGAGACACTAGGATCCAACACTCCTAAGAGTTGAGACATTGAGACTTCATGACTAAAGTAGAGGTTCCCAAGCTTATTTCATTTGTTCTCCTTTAGAAAAAATTAGCAACTATTCAGTGTCCTCTGGAAATCTACTTTCTATCAGTTAACAAGCACAAGGAGTTCCCAGTCACTATAGACCCCTTGAATACTTCCAGCATTTACCAGGGGAGAGGAAAAAGACTGATGTAAATCCATTTAATTGGTCATAAAACTTAGTACAAAATTTAATATTATATATATTTATATAATTTCTCCCCATCTTGACCCACAAGAAACTTGGCAATGTCATCACTTACTTACACCAAAAAAAAGAAATATCAGGGAAAATTAGCAAGCTTGGCTCTGGAGCACCTGGCTTCCTCTTGCTAACATGGATACAATAACTGATGAATCATACCTTTCTCCCCAGATGTGAACCCTGAGTTGCGGGAGCCTCGGCGCCCCGGAACCGGCCTTGAACGGTGGCGGAACCTGAGGCCGCCTCCCCTCCCGCCCCATGGAGCGGCCCCCCGGGGGCTGCGGCCGGGCGCGGGCGGGCCCTGGGAGATGCGGGAGCGGCTGGGCACCGGCGGCCTCGGGAATGTCTGCCTGTACCAGCATCGGGAACTTGATCTCAAAATAGCAATTAAGTCTTGTCGCCTGGAGCTAAGTACCAAAAACAGAGAACGGTGGTGCCATGAAATCCAGATCATGAAGAAGTTAAACCATGCCAATGTTGTAAAGGCCTGTGATGTTCCTGAGGAATTGAATTTTTTGATTAATGATGTGCCTCTTCTAGCAATGGAATACTGTTCTGGAGGAGATCTCCGGAAGCTACTGAACAAACCAGAAAATTGTTGTGGACTTAAAGAAAGCCAGATACTTTCTTTACTGAGTGATATAGGGTCTGGGATTCGATATTTACATGAAAACAAAATCATACATCGTGATCTAAAACCTGAAAACATAGTTCTTCAGGATGTTGGTGGAAAGGTTATGCATAAAATAATTGACCTGGGATATGCCAAAGATGTTGATCAAGGAAGTCTGTGCACATCTTTTGTAGGAACATTACAGTATCTGGCACGAGAAGATTAAAAAAGAAAGATCCAAAGTGTATATATGCAGGAGAAGAAATGATGGGAGAAGTTCAGTTTAGTAGCCATTTACCTCAACCAAATAGCCTTTGTAGTTTAATAGTAGAACCTATGGAGAACTGGCTGCAGTTGATGCTGAATTGGGATCCTCAGCAGAGAGGAGGACCTGTTGATCTTACTTTGAAACAACCACGATGTTTTATACTAATGGATCATATTCTGAATTTGAAGATCGTGCATATTCTGAATATGACTTCTGCGAAGATAATTTCTTTTCTGTTGCCACCTGATGAAAGTCTTCATTCGCTACAGTCTCGTATTGAGCGTGAAACTGGAATCAGTACTGGTTCCCAGGAGCTTCTGTCCGAGACAGGAATTTCTCTGGATCCTCGGAAACCTGCCTCTCAGTGTGTTCTTGATGGAGTGAGAGGCTGTGATAGCTATATGGTTTATTTGTTTGATAAAAGTAAGACTGTATATGAAGGACCATTTGCTTCCAGAAGTTTATCTGACTGTGTAAATTATATTGTACAGGACAGTAAAATACAGCTTCCAATCATACAGCTGCGTAAAGTGTGGGCTGAAGCAGTGCACTACGTGTCTGGGCTGAAAGAAGACTATAGCAGGCTCTACCAGGGACAGAGAGCAGCTATGTTAAGTCTTCTTAGATATAATGCTAACTTGACAAAAATGAAGAACACTTTGATCTCAGCATCTCAGCAACTGAAAGCTAAATTGGAGTTTTTTCACAAAAGTATTCAGCTTGACTTGGAAAGATACAGTGAACAGATGACTTACGGGATCTCCTCAGAAAAAATGTTAAAAGCTTGGAAGGAAATGGAAGAGAAGGCCATCCACTACTCAGAGGTGGGTATTATTGGATACCTGGAGGATCAGATCATGTCTCTGCACACTGAAATCATGGAGCTACAGAAGAGCCCCTATGGACGCCGTCAAGGAGACTTGATGGAATCTCTGGAACAGCGTGCCATTGATCTATATAAGCAGTTAAAGCACAGACCTCCAGATCATTCCTACAGCGACAGCACAGACATGGTGAAGATCATCGTGCATACTGTGCAGAGTCAGGACCTTGTTCTGAAAGAGCTGTTTGGTCACTTGAGCAAGTTGTTGGGCTGTAAACAGAAGATTATTGATCTGCTGCCCAAGGTGGAAATGGCCCTAAGTAACATCAGAGAAGCTGACAGTGCCGTCATGTTCATGCAGGGGAAAAGGCAGAAAGAAATATGGCATCTCCTCAAAATTGCCTGTACACAGAGTTCTGCTAGGTCCCTTGTAGGATCCAGTCTAGAAGGTGCTGTAACTCCTCCGGCATCAGCATGGCAACCTCCAAATTCAGTAGGACGTGAACATCCTCTGTCATGTGTGGTAACTTCTCAAGATGGCATAAGATGTGCCGTATCCAGAGCCAGTGGCTCTTTGCTAGCTTGTGTATTGTCGCTTTTCTTACAACTCATGGAGATCTCTACAGCACCACCATTTCCTGGAAGCTCTGCCCATATTTAGCTTTGCAGAAGTACAGCCATGTTACATCACTGCTCAGGAGGTCATGCAGTTGCATATTGTTACTCTGCTTTTATGAGAAAAAAAAGCACATGGCAGGAAGGGAAACTTTGGCACAGATGATAGAAGAAAATATGAACTGTCTTGGCCACTTGAGCACTATTATTCGTGAAGCAGATGAGGATCGGGGCAGAAGTATGAATCTTGATTGGAGTTGGTTAGCAGAATGACTTGCCACTTTGCTCACTGTCCTCACCCCTCCAGAAGTTGTTGCTGCAAGCGTTGGAAGCTTTTTCCCCTTGAAACATTCTTCAGACAAGTCAGTGGAAGGGATAGCTATGTTACAGACTTAGTATGATTTTACAAACACAGTATTTCACTTGGGTAATTTTAACCCTTGAATAGTTAGAACTTTAGTAGAAGGCAGCAGACTTTTTTTTTTTTTTGGGTCACACCCGGCAATGCTCAGGGGTTTCTCCTGGCTCTGCACTCAGTAATTACACCTGGCGGTGCTCGGGAGACCATATGGGATGCCGGGGATCGAACCCGGCCGGCATGGGCCGGCCACGCATAAGTCCTACCTGCTGGACTATTCCTCTGGCCCCAGCAGACTTGTTTCAATACGACTTAGAGCAAGTAAGGAACATCATTGCTGTTCATTTGTCTTCAAATTTGGTAAAACAAACTGACTAAAATTATTGTTTAACATCTAACTCTTGGGCATAAGGCCATACGCAGTATGTTTAGAGATGACTTCAAATAACATGATTTTTAAGTAAAAGTTGTCTGTGTTCTCCAGAAGAGACTGCTCACAAGTAAAATAAACACTACCTCCTTGTGTTGCACAGTGCTCTTCCTAGCATCATAAGGAGTTAACTTAATCCTCGTTTTCCGCTTTACTACAGTGTCCCTTTCCTACAGAGGAGATTGAATATCGGTGCCTTTAATTCCACTTCCCCACAAGAGTCTTGATGAGTGTGCTATGTGTATATGTATTTAAGATGTACATTTAATAATATCAAAGTGAAGATACCTGTTAATTTATAATGTATTTTGAAAGCTTTTTTTTGTTTGTAAAAATGGTTCATTTTAGTAATCATGTCTTGTCACAAATTCATAAAGGTCCACATTCCTTTATCTATCATTCTAAATCCAAAGAGTTCGGAAAGCAAAGTTTTCACACGAGCTTGGTAATAAATCTCATGTATCACAAATCTGATTTGAACTGACATAAACTCTGTTTATCCCAATTGTGTGACTACTCATGTATTTTGCTGCGTAACTATTAACACATTTGATTCTAGGGACTACTATGTGACAGATCTTGCTGTTGAGTTGTATGGTAGGGTCTGTGCACTGAACTGTCTCTGAAAGTTGGAGCAGGAATTTCTTACCCTGCAAGTGTCAGACAAAGGACTGTGGAGCTCTCTGATTTGTAATTTAGAAGGTATTGTTTTTAAAAATGTGAAATGCTTTTGTATTCTAGACAGTTTTTCACTTTGTATATTAAATGATTTTAAAATTAAAAAAAAAAAAAAAAAAAAAGATGTGAACCCTGAACTTAGCCAAAGTCTTCTTGGGTTTCTTATTGATGGATAAACATGGCCACACCCAAAGGCTTGGCTAACTCAATCATGGGACCAAATCTTAGTAAATGTTTTATATTTGCAAACCTTTGTGACTGATGAGCTATGATGATGTTTGCCCACCACAGCCTGTCCTGTATGCTAGAGTTTGGGCTCTCAACCCCATCAAAAAATGGGGAGAAGAAATGAACAGAAGCTTCCAAAAAAGAAGAAATTTGAATGGCCAAAAGGCATATGAAAAAGTGCTCTTCATCTTTAATCATCAGGGAGATGCAAATCAAAACAACAATGAGGTACCATCTCACCCCACAGAGACTGGCACACATCCAAAACAGCAAGAACAACCGGTGCTGGCGTGGATGTGGGGAAAAAGGGACTATCATCCACTGCTGGTGGGAGTGCCGACTGGTCCAGCCCTTTTGGAAAACAATATGGACATTCCTCCGAAAGCTAGATATTGAGCTCCCATTTGATCCAGCAATAGCACTCCTGGGAATATACCCGAGAGACCGAAAAACACATAGCAGAAACACTATCTGTACTTCTTTATTCATCTCTGCACTATTCACTATAGCTAGAATCTGGAAACAACTTAAATGCCCGAGAACAGAGGACTGGCTAAAGAAACTGTGGTTCATCTACACTATGGAATACTATGCAGCTGTCAGAAAGGATGAAATTATGAAATTTACCTGCAAATGGATGGACATGGAGTCTATCATGCTGAGTGAAATTAGTCAGAAGGAAAAGGACAGATATAGAATGACTGCATTCATTAATAGGATATAGATACCAGTGTTTTAATAAATATGGGAAATGGTAATGGCAGATTAAAACTCACCACTGAATATACACAAAGAGACTTAAGTGATTAACTCTAACTATCTGCAGGGCTAGCCACAATGTGTAAAATAAGAGGGAGAGAGATGCAGAGACAGAGAGAGAGATAGAGAGAGAAAGAGAGGAAACTGGGGTACCTGCTATTAAGGCGGGTGGGGGATGGGAGGGGGAGGGGTACATTGGTGGTGGAAATGGGGCACTGGTGGAGGGATGGGTGCTGGAATACTGTATTACCAAGAACCAATTATGAACACCTTTGTAATTGTATGTTTTACGGTGGTATAATAAAAAAAATTTTAAAAAAAAATAAAGTTTGGGCTCTGCTTACACACCAAAAGCATTTCAGCACCAAAAGCATTTCAGCACATAACACATACTAACAAGCAGAGATAGCATCTTCCCTGAAGGGTGCAAGAGCTTTGTTATGGTTGTTATTATGTTGATTTGTGGTTTTCTTTTGTTTTATAAAGCCCACGTTATTGTTATGATTTTCTAACAACAATACCATGTCATTAGAAAATTTCAAGCTAAGATTCATAAAGTCTGGCTATTAGACATAACTTTGCCATTTATTAATTCTGTAACCAAATTAAACCCTGTGTCTCAATTTTCCCCATCTGAAAAATGAGAATGAGTGCACTCGTCATCATCAAATGAACATGTCCTATCTCTCCCAGGTGAAATCAAGACAAAAATAAAAACACTTATCAAAATATAATGATAATTATAAATCATTCTAAAACATTTTTTCTCAAATGTAGCCTAAAGTCCGGATGTGAAAAATGGCAGCTCCCATGGAGTAGGGGGGTCATCTGGCTTGTTGTGAGGCTCTGCTGGGGTGGCAGTCCAGGGATAGAACCCGCCACGCCTCCCCATGGCAGTTCTTCCCCATGTCTGAGAGTCTCTGGTTCAGCATACCTGGGCCGAATTGAAAAAAGTCTCTGGTTCAGCAGAGACTACCACTATCACCTGAAAAAGCAGGTGAAGCCAGAACAAAGAAAATATCTCTGAGAAGTAACCCATTTTAACTCACAGTTGAAGTTCTGCTCCCAGCTTCATCAGCAACTTGGTGGGACCTCCAGATGCCGGGATGCCCACCCAGGAATGCCAAATGTCAGGGATGGCCACCGGGGTCCCTGACAGTGTCAGGACAGAAGTTCTCTTCTACCTCCGGACTTCTCTCTCTTCACACTCCACCCAGCAGACCAGACTATCACAGCCCGGATCATCAACACCCACCCTGCAGCAATTTTTTTTTTCAATCTGGCCCAGGTATGCTGAACCAGAGACTCTCAGACATGGGGCAGAGCTGCTACTTGCTCTCCCTCTGCCCAGCCACTCATAAGGCGCCCGGGAGGGATGGCGGGTTCTAGTCCTGGACTGCCACCCCAGAAGAGCCTCACAACAAGCCAGACGACCCCCTACTCCATGGGGCAGCCATTTTCCACATCCGGACTTCCCTCTCATCACAACTCCACCCATCAGACCAGACTATCACACAGCCCGGCTCGCACGACCGCTAGCGGCTGCATGGTTTATCAATAATTGCTTTATTTAGAGGTGACTACAAGAGTATGCCACCTGCACGGCAAGCCTGGCAAGCTGCTTGTGTCGTATTTGATATGCCAAATGCCAGTAACAGTTATATTAGGTAACTCCCATGAATTACCTAATACAAATGGTTTGAGGCTCTTTATGTTCCTGGAGCAAGTGGATGCCTTGGGTTCCACTAGCATGAGACAGGACATATGGAGATAATACTGGTGTCCACTCTAGCAAATAGATGATGAACGGGAATCTAGTGATCTAGTGATCCAGTAGCCTAAAAGGAGTACAGATCTGCCAGGAAATACATGCCTGCAAGAAAATCATGGTCAGTTAATATATGAAAAGTCTGTGATCAGTGAGTCTATATCTAAGGCTGTGAGAAACAAACATTGATCACTTATGTATAGCAAATATTATTAGGCACTGCATCCAAGTGCCAAGTTCTGTGAAGAACTAGGTGCCAAGTGGTCTAATTATACTCTCTGATGGAACTCACAGTCCCAATTGTGATGAACTGAAATGCCAAAAAAGAAAAAAAAATCTCACAGGGAAAGGGCTCATGTGGCATAGATCACAAAGAACTTCTATGAGAGGACAACTGAGCAAGAAGCTAACAGAAGGAACATTATTATTATTATTATTATTATTATTATTATTGTTACTATTATTGTTGTTATTGTTATTATTGAATAACTGTGAAATACCATTACCAGGCTGTTCATGATTGGATTTCAGTCATAAAATATTCCAACACCCATGCCATCACCAGTGTACATTTCCCACCACCTTTGTTCCTTTTTTCCCTCCTGCCCCTGCCTGTCTCTATGGCAGACACTTTGTTTCTCTCTTTACCACCCCCTTTTGGGCATTATGGTTTGTAATGCAGATAGCGAGAGGTTAACATATTTTGCCCCTTTACTTTCAGCAGGCAGTTCTTATAAAGAGTGATCATTTACAATTATCTTTGCTATAGTGGTATTATTAAAACAAGCAAACCCTAACACAAAATATAAAGATAGAAAAGAGTCAAATATTTCTGAAGAGAAGAAATATGGGCTTTCTTGTATGGTCTGAGGAGGCATGATGATGAGCAATGATAGTCCAGCTCTCCTAGAAATTCCAATCAGCTCAAACTCAGAGAGACAAGGAAAGGGAAAGAGTCCTTGGAGAGGTGTTTGAGATGATCAGGATAAAAGACAGAACTTTGAAAGGGGTTGATAAAGGAAAGACATGACCAGCACAGGTTTTTACTCCTCCTTCTCCTCCTCTTCCTCCTCCTCTCCTCCCTCCTTCCTCCTCCTCCTCTCCCTCCCTCCTTCCCTCCTCCTCCTCCTCCCCCTCCCCTCCTCCTCCTCCCCTCCTCGCTCCTGGTGAAGGAAACAGTCTTTCTAATCTTCCATTTTAGTATGTCTCACTTCATACTAAATTCCTAACAAATAACAAGTCAGCATCTCAGTTCCTCAGCCTATTTTCTGAAATGACAAAGAGCAAGCTGTCAAGAACTCAGGAACTAGCCCCATGTTACCCTTATTCTAAGTGGTATGACTCCCATAAGCCCATGACTGACTACATAGTTGAGAGCTATCATTTCCGCTGATATCAGTAGGAGACCTTAGTGACTAGTCTAAAGAAAAATTCAAGTTCTGTAGTTGTGGCTAAATTAGACATTTTTCATTTTAATTGGTAGCTTTAGAATCACCTCTGGGTTCTCTTTTTCTCTGCCGGCTGAGTATGCTTTGGCATGAGAACAGGGGGCTGAGGCATACTGACCGGCCTCCTTCATTCTGGTGGATGAAGTGTCTTATCCTTAAACCAAAAACAGCTGTGTAAAATGACTGGGAGGCACAAAAAAGTGCCGGAACCACAAAATTCCAGCTTTGGTTTGGCTTTGTGGCAACAAAAAAAATAAAAAATGCAGCTCTTATTTCTCCAAATATTTTCTTCTCCACAGTCTGCTCTTGTCTAACTTCAGTTCTCTATTAGGAATCCCCTGATGTTTTTGTGACCCACTCTTCCAAGTGCCTTTGGAGATATTGCTGGAATGCACATTAAGTTTCATAAAACTGGCTGAAAATAAAATGATTTTGTTCCAAAAGTATGAACTTCATAAATCCTGACTCCTTCCTACACAGGTGTATAGCAGAAACAGAAGAATTGTGTGTGTACATTTAGATCTTGCCAGTACTCAATATGAAAAACATATAAGACCCCAAAAATGATATTTTTTTTCCACAGAAGGTGTCTATTAAGAAAGTTGAAGTGAACCCAAACCATGGGCTCATAGGAAGCCCTGAGCCGTGAAAATATCTTGCTCCAAACTCACCAAAAGACCAAAGTTTCCTTATGGTATCTGCCCACAAATTTATAATTGGGACCACCATGTTCATCAGTCCCACCCCACCCATTCAGGTCCCATAAAGACCACAGTTGGACCTGACTGGATGGGGTGGGACTGAAATATTTAGAGACACGAGTGAGGGCTGTTGGAAAATTTACTCTCCTCCACACCACAGGAAGGCTTAAAGATCCAACCCAGACCAGAGCTCACTCAAGTGTCAGGAGATGAAAATAATGTGGTTTGGGTGCACAAACGTTTTTAGCTATAAATACCATTTAGATTGTTCCAATGCATTGAGCCAAAACCTAAATGCTGTGAGGTTTCACCCAACTGAGTGGTTCCTTAAATAAACACAATGCAAGGACGAAAATTACCAAAGTGAAATTGAAAGAACAGACTCCGACAATAAGTGACTGATCTGACAGAGGAAAGAACTTAGTCCAAAGTGGTGTTAGCTTAGGGACTTCCGAGTCCCGGGAGCTGGTCAAGCTCATTCAACACCATCAACCTATTAAATCTTCTGCCATAAATACCATGAGAAAGGCATTAGTGCCTATAAAGATGAGGAAACCAAAGCTCCAAACAGTTCACAAACTAGCTCAAGATTGGAAGTCAACCCAGTCTGATTTAAAAGCCCTCCATCTTCCATGCACCCACTGTGCATGACACGCCTGCTTCTCCATCTTCTGTGACCTATTTAATGCCAGCGGCACCATCTTGCTCAGGGTCTAGGTGTATTTGGTCCCATGGAAGTTGTACGATATTCCCAGGTCTACCAGAGTAAACAAGTTTGGGGTCAAACTTGTTATTTTCTCTCAATTTTGGGAACTAAGTCTGAAATTCAGTAGTCTTCTGGGCTTGATTACTAGGAATTTTAAGGGAGAAACTGGGCTTGTCTCTCCCCTTGCTTCAGGTAGTCTATCAGAAACCACTGGCATCCCTTAAAAGAAGGCTCATTTCTACAATCCCTGCTTCCTTCTTTACATGAACTTCTTCTCAGTGTCTGAAAATGCATCTTTCTCTCTTCTTATAAGGATGGGAGTAATATTGCATTCAGTACCCAGTTAATCCGAACATTTCAACTTGATTATACCTGCAAATACTGAACTTCCAAATAAGGTTATATTCTCTTATATAAAGGTTAAGACTTAAATACATGTTTAAGAAATACAATTCAATTCACACAGAGATAACAACTCATTTTGAGAATGAATCAATGACCAACTAGACCTTTCCAGGACTGCTGATATAATTATTTGTCTTGAACCCTTTAGTTCCTACCTGAATACTTGAAGTCCCTGAGTACAACTGTTCTGCCTTCCCCTCACAGTAGAAAGAAATCAGATAAAGTCAGTGATGGAGGGTCTTATATACTTTGGTTATGGTGCAGGTGCAGTTACTTAGCACATCAAAACCCTAAGTGCTAACCTTAGTATCAACCATGTTACCTAAGGCACAATATCTTTTTTTAAAAGAAAATCAAGGGTCACAGGGATATTACTTCTGGGTAAGGCACTTGCCTCTCTGACTCAGATTCCATCTCTGGCACCACTTAGAGTCCTCCAAGACCCACCAAGAATGATCCCCAAGCACAGAGCAGAAGTAATACCTGAGCACCACCAGTGTGGAAAAGAAAAGAGAAAATCCTAAGGGAAGGAGAAAAAAATTGAGAAAGGGAGGGGGAAAGTGAGCGAAGATGAAGGGGGAGGGGAGAGGACAGTCAAGAGTGGCAAATCCCATTCCCTTTTCCTCCCAAAATCCAACAGCTATTATTACTAGGAAACCAAGATGAAAAGCCCTGCATATTATTTAGACAGAAAGAGTAAGAACATGAATTTAAGAGTCACTTCCTGACCTCAGGAGCTAGGCATCGGGAAGAATGCTTATTAGCATATAGAATGGCAGAAGGAAAACAAAACCTCATCCAAATTTAAATGTACCAATTACTTACCCAATGTCTATCAATCAATGATGCCAGAGACAAATTGCCAGCATACATTTTTACTAATCTGAAAAAATTAAAATAAAATAAAATAATTTTTTTTCAAACTGTTATATTCATAAACACACAAACATTTTGTTTCTTATCTCCTATATTTCATCAGGTTGTTACTAGCCAAAAGATAATGTTGACAAAAATAGTCAAAGCAACTAATAAAGTCAAAATTAAGGAAACTGCAGAAAGTAACTAGCAAAATATAAGCCCACTCAGGCAACAAGAATTTGCATATCCTGTTAAATATAATTTCCACCAGGTGCATGAAGCACATGAGTAATTATAGATTAGGAAAAAATTAAGTGATAACCTTTTTTTCGGCACGGACACCACCTCCTCTGATGATGAGGCTGCGCTCTGAAGAGTAAAGTGCCTTCTCCAAATGCCAGGTGGTGGAATCGTTATTGCCTTTCATGGTGCCTCATCCCAGCCAAGACTGCATATGAAGCAATGTCATGGGGAATAGTTTATCCTCTCATTCATTTCCCTGGAAATACATGATTCATTTAAGCCTGGAGTGCTCAGAACATGCTCCAAAGAGTCCAAGAGCTCTAACACTAAAATCAAAGAATGTCATCTCTTTCCTGTTTTCAAAGAGAAAACTAGTAAATGAATAGAAATTTCTCATTATTAAATTTTATGTCTTAATTTTTTCTTGCAAGTATTTGGAACTCTCTATTGTGGCCTGCTACATGCACAGAATGCTCCCTTATACTTCATTTATGTTAGACCATCAATTTTATTCCAAAAATAATAAAACAATACAATACTTGGAGAAAGGCCACAGTCATATAACTTAATGATAATAATTGTCATTCTTGTCCTGTTGCATTACAATTTTATTATCTCTTGAAGTGCCTAATTTATATATGGAAATTTAGCATAGGTATGTATATACAGGAAAAAGCATCAGGCAGAGAGGGATTCATTCTTATCCACAGATCCAGGCATCTACTGGGACTTGGGTATTTCCCTTTCAGGTAATTGGGAACTGATGATAGAGCAAATGAGCATCTCATCCCACTGTTCCCAGAGCATCTACCTCTGCACAGCCACTTGCTAAGTAGCTGTGGCGCCAGATTGCATTGTGTCTTCATCTCTCTTCCACACTGATAACAGGACTCTGCCTAGGAACCACATATACTCCACCCAGGGCAAATCCCTGGTCATGCCCACTAGGTCAGCTATAATAAAGATCCATATGTGCATGTATACAAGTTTCAGAAAGAATGTAGATAAATGTGTGCACATGCACATACTTTTCTGTACATGCACATACACAAGGGTCAGCAAGAATGTGGAGAAATTAGAACCCTACCATACTGCTTCTAGGAGTGTGGCATAATACAACTACTACGGTAAGCAGTATGTACTGCCCTCAAAAACTTAAACCTTAAATTACCATCTACTGAGTAAGTCTGGGTATCATCCAAAGAAAGGCAAAGTAGAAACCCAAAACATTACTCACAGAAGCTGAAAGACGGAACTAGTGATCTCTCTTAACTCATTCATTTATTCATTCACTTATTTTGTTGACAAACAAAAGGAAAAAAACTTATATACTATGCAATATTACTCAGTCTTGAAAAGAAAATGACTTC